>PVKA01008245.1:18386-73955 GCA_004027165.1 Ctenomys sociabilis | reverse complement strand
TTTTTTTTTTTTTTTTAGTGTTTGGATCTGACTTTATTGATGTAGTGTATTACATTTATTTTTTTATTTTTATTTTTTTAAATCTTTGATGAGTGAGTTTATTCCTCTTCATACAAGGTAAAAGGGTATTCCATTTACTTTTTTTTTTTCATTTATTTTTATTTTATTAAAATACAAATGTCAATCAGACAGTTTCAAGACACCTTAACCATACAGATTTGATGAATTAATACATTGCAAACTGTTTTCATAACGTTTTGGTATTGTACAAGGTGCATACATGATATTATATTTACAGATACTATTTTAGCAGATATCTCTTATCAGTGAATTAAGAGTGTAGTTGCTTACTTATCTTATTTTTTTATACCTGAATTATATCAAAAATATTTTGTCTTTTTAAAGTATAAAGATTAATAATTTTTTTTGAGATAGGAAATTATAATGATAATTGAGACTGATTTTTTTCACCCTCTCCCCCTTAAATGATGAGCATTTATATGCTTTACTTAGAGCCAGTTTTGTCAAGTCCTTCGTCCTGTGAAGTGACTCATATCATGAAAGGCACAGTTCAGATGTCAGCCTTTTTGTGCAGTATTTCCTGATTCTTCTAAGATCTCTGTCTTCTGTGTCTCCCAAGAGGTTTGATGGCACTTATCAGGTTGGATCTTACACTCCTGTGATTTTCTTTCAACAACAGAAATCCTCTTCTACTTATGTATTCCCAGTGATTCTGTAGGTGTTGGTGGAATGAATAAAAACAAATAAATGAGATGGAAGTTTCAATGAAATTTAGACTTGAAAATTTTTGCTGGTTTTGGAATAAGTGACCAAAATGAGGATTTCGATGTTTTCCTTGTGCAGAAACTTCTAAAGGGATAGCAACAATGTGAGTTAACTTACAGTTGAATCGAGACTCCTCTTGGGGTAGAGAAGCAAAGATGATCATCTGAAAGCATCTGCTTTTCTTCTCAGTACTTCCTTGCCCTCTCTATGGAAATTAAAGGGGCCTCCTTTAATTTATGGAACAATGTGATGTTGGAGAATCCTGTCCCATTGCTTCTGGCCTACTCAGAGATGTTCTATTAATCAAGCTGTAAGTGTTCAGTTTTGGACAGTACATTGGAATCATTTAGATCTCATTTTATTATTTTGGTACAGGGTCAGCTACACAACTACACAGCTCAGACTTGTAGTGATCCTTCTATTTCAGCCTCCAATCCTGGGGTAACAGCTGTCACCACATCTGGTTTCAGGGCTGGCACTTCACATCTGGGGTTCTGGGGCTGGCATGACACGCGGTACCAGGGATCAAACCCAGACCTTTGTGCTTGCCATGCAGGCAGGCAGGCAGGCTGCTGATCTATATCCCTAGCCCTAGTTCTTATTTTTTCTTATGTATTTAGTTAGTGCAGGGTCTACAGGGTCTTACTACACAGATGAGACTTGTAGTTATCCTTCTGTTTTCAGCCTCCTGAGTGCTGGGATTATAGGTGCCTACCACCATGCCCAGTATCATGTCTCAGCATGCCCCTAGGGCAGAGCTGGCACAGCTCCTGGCGATCAAACCCAGGTCCCTGCATCTATCTAAGGAGGTGCTTTAGTCCATTGAGCTATCTGGCTGTGCCTCCTAGTTCTTTTTTTTTAAAAGAGGAAAGCCTGACTCCAGTTGGGGTCTGTTGTTTCATAATCATAGAATTATGGATTTGGTAGAGATACAGATTTTATTTTATGAAGGAATTATAATTTAAAGACTTTAGGTGACCTTCCCCTCCACTTTCTTCCCCTCCCTCCCCTCCCCTCCCCTATTTTCTTTTTTTGGTATTTTTGAATCAGCCTTGCCATGTATTCCAGGCTGTTCTAGGACTCGTGATGTGCAGCTGTGGATGGCCTGGAGTGCATGGTGGTGATTCTCCTGTATCAGCTTCTGCTGATATTAAAGCATGGACCACCATGGCTGGCAAGGTGGCTTCTCTAAATTCTTGCTTCTGATATTAAAGACCTGGGGGACAAGAACTTGGGTATTTGTAATTTCTCCATAGCTGCCATTTCCCATCCCACATCCAGCATGACTGAATCCTGTCTATTTATTTTGTTGGTTTTTATCCCTTTAGTCTCCCTTGTGTAAGTCATTTTACTGACTGCTATTATCGCATCCTTCTGCTTCTTAGGGCGCTGTTTTTGTTTTATTATGTTACTCAACTTACTCCATGACTACTTCTAGCTCCCTTGTAGCTGTGGGGCAAGTAAAAATTGTTTCTGTCCTTGCCTCAAGCCTTATGAGATCCTGTGCATAATCCAGAAGATTCTTTTCTACCTTCTGTTCTGCTGTTTTTTAAATTAGAATCTTAAGACTTTCAGAATATTATTACATTTCCTTTAATTCAGCCTTTTAACTTGTAAGTGAAAAGCTAGAGCCTTTAAAGTTTCCCTACTGCATACTCTTCATATACAAAACAAACTAGCTTAAAATGCAAGTTACAGCTAATGTTGCTTTGTTCACTTTTCACAAGGTCTTTTTTTTTTTTTTTTTTAAGACGCAACCCAGAGTCGCAACCCAGAGTAGCTGTTTCCTTTAAACTCTAATCATTTCAGCTAGAGAATTTGTTCTGGCCTCCAAATTGTGGTCCTTTATTGTATTGTAACAACTTTCATGTTTTCTGTTTTACTAATTAACACTGACATTGGTAATGAGGGCTTCTTTTGTGTTAGGCATTGGGCTGACAAGTACTCATTACCTCATTTTACCCCTTAGCAGCACAACAGGATACTGTTATCCACATGATAGAAGTAAGGAAACTGGCATGTAGAGATGTAAAGTGTTAAAACTCTCATCTAGATTTGAATTTCTGTCTGGGTAGAATCAAGCTCATCTAACCTGTGTTATAATTTTTTTTTTTATGCTTATCTCTGCGTTGTATACATGTAAGCCTCTTTTGTATTCCACAAGATTGTAAGGTCAAGACATTAGGGGAGGAAGGTCAAGTAGGGGGAAGGAGCAGGAGGTGAGACAAGTTTGAGTGTAGGACTACATTGAGACAGACACTAGGTCAGCAAAGGGCAGAGCGATAGACTGTATTGTCAGTGGAATGATTTGGGCAGCTGAATTCTGTACCTTTATTTAGTGGTTGAAGCAAGACATTTTTCCCTATAAAAGTTTTTGGTAGCATTTCAGTTGCATATTTTTTTTTTTTGTCTATATTTAGTACAGATCAGACTCCTAGTGATCCTTCCTGTTTTTCAGCCTCCCAAGCTCTGGGATTACAGGCATGTGCCACCACACCCAGTCTCAATCTTGATCTCACTGAGCCCCAGCCAGGCTGGGGATCAAATCCTGGCTGTAGTGCTCTGCCTAAGCAGGTGCTTTAGTCCACTGAACTATCTGGTTGGCCCAGTGCACAATTTTGTTTCAGTGTATTTGGTATTTCCTTCTTTAGTCCAGAAACTGTTCTCATCTTCAGAATTACTAACAAATACCTTTCCATGGAAGGTAAATCATCTTACCAAGAGAGGTCTGGGCTGCTTGTCTCAGCTTAGAATCTTGAGTACCCTCTACTTAACTGAGAGCTTCCGGCTTGGTGGGAGGCTTACATTGTACAAGTGCATTTTTGTTATGGACGTGGAGTATGTGAATAATTGTTCTTTTGTAGTCATGCAGTTAGATGTGAACAATCTTTTTGTCCTTTTTGCCTGTAAGAAAAGTGAGGCTGTTTAGGCATATTGATTTCCCATTTTTTTAAGGATTTGTATTTAGTTGCCTTTGTTCTTCTGAAATAACCTTGATAGCATATTGTGCCAGTTTACTTCTTTAGTGATTGGGAGTATGGGAATTAACTCAGTAGATTAGTTGTAGAGTGATCTTTGAAGTGTAATTTTTCAAGAGGTTTGAATTTTAAAATGAAAGCTTTCTATGTCTTGAGAGGGAGGATAAGTGATTCATTCAAGCAGAACTAATTGTAGGAACAATACTGTCTAGGAGAACAGAAACACCTTGGGTTGTTTCAGTTATTACCTTATCATGAGCCAGTTTTATGGTCTTGGCTTTATTTTCTCTATTTCTAACTTAAAATGAGTTTCTCCCTTCTATTGTGTTTACTGGTCTCAGATACTAAATTCAAAGTTTCTGGTAGAAACAAAATCATAATTAATGTTTCCCTCAGTTAGTTGGGAAAGTTGATCTCTAACACACCATGAAAAGTATTTGGAAACTGATAGCCTGATAGATGGCTCGCCATATTTATTAGGGAATATTTTAATAGTCATATGTACTTTCTGTGCTTATATATTCAAGTAATTGTTGGTACTATCAATTTAAAGCCTGAGTTTTATCTCTCTCTCTTTTTTTTTTTTGGTACTGGAAATCAAGCACAGGACCTGAGTTTTATCTTGTGGTGAAAATATATGTAAAGATATACCAAAAAATAGATAAAAGTAAACAATAAATTTATCCTTCTATTTTATTTTTTTGGCAGAACCAGGGATTGAACTCAGGCCCTTGCACATGCCAGGGAAGTGCTTATTCCACTGAGCTATTTCCCTGGCCCCATAAATTTATCATTTTAACCTTTTGTAAATGTACAATTAAGTGGCATTGTGTGTATTCATGGTGTTCAACTATCACCGCTATTTCTAGAACTTTTTCATCATTTCAAATATAGACTTTATATTTATTAAATAATAACTTATTCCCCTTTCTCCTGCTGTTCTTGGTACCCTTGTTCTGCTTTCTGACTAGAAGCTTGCCTATTTTAGGTTATTCATATACATGGAATCAGTCATATAATGTCTTTTTTTACTTGGCTTATTTCACCTAGCATATATTTTCAGGGTTTATCTGTCTTTTATGTGTCAAAGTTTTAATCCTTTTGAAGGATATTTTGTTGTGTGTCTATACTATATTTTATTTATCCATGTATCTGTTAATGGGCATTTATATTATTTCTTTATTTATTACTTTTTTATGTATTTAGTACAGGGTTGAAAGGGTCCCATTCCACACATCAAACTCGTAGTGATTCTCCTATTTTCAGCCTCCCAAGTGCTGGGATTACCATGTCTCAATTGCGCCTCAGTGTGCCCCAGGGCAGGGTCGGCAGGGCATGCCATGGATTGAACCTAGGCCACTGTGCTCTGCCTAAGCAGGTGCTTTAGTCCACTGAGCTATCTGGCTGGCCCCTGCATTTTTGCTATTGTGAATATTCCTGCTACGATCATTTGTTGTACAAGTATCTTTTTGAGTCCTTTCAGTTCTTGAGTGTATACCTGCAAAAGTAATTGCTGGACATACATAGTTTTTTTTTTTTTTTTTCTGACAGGTTCTCACTTTGTAGTTAAAGGTACCCTGAAACTCTCTGTGTAGTTCAGGTTGGCCTTGAACTTGCCTTGATCCTCCTGCATCAACCTAAGTGCAAGAATAATAGGTGTTGTGCCATCATGCCTGGCCACACATAGTTTTTATATTTGTGGGAGCTATCAGATTGTGTTCTACAATAGTTGTACCATTTTACATTTATGGTTCTAGAAGTGATTGACAACGATTCCATGTTTTTTTTCTGCATCACACCTTCACTTATTTCCCCCACCCTTTTAAATAGTAGCCACCCTAATGGATATAGGTGATATCTTATTGTGGTTTTGATTTGCGTTTCTTTGTTATTTAATGGTGTGAACATATTTTCATGTACTTATCATTTGTACATTTTCTCAGAAGATGTAATTGGGGCCTTTGCCTACTTTTGAATTGATTTGTCATTTTTGTTGCGTGCTAGCTTTTGATTCTTAAATTTGTCATTGAATAAAGTGGTACCATGATATGGTAAGTATACTTTATCTCAATAATGATATGCAAAAATTGTTACCTCATAGTTACTATTTTAGAATGATTTGTAGGTAGGAAGAGGTCTTGTTTCATATAGTTTCTCATAAATACAAATTTTGTGTCTGAGGGATTAAGGGTTATAGTAAGCAGACTTTGGGATTTAAACTTCAGGACTGGAGTCTACACTTGGCAAATGAACCTTGGAAATGCCTTTAGTCTGTAATATCCTGGGATGACAGTAACCTGGGCCTGCCACTGGTTCTTGACTTGAAAGTGTGAATTTAGAAGTGCTTTGTTAAAAAAAAAAAAAGAAGTACTTTGTAAAGTAAGTAATGCCATATGTTATTTATTTATTTATTTTTTTACTTTGGCTCATTGAAATGCTTTGCCCTTCTGTGCTAGCCAGTTTTTGAATCATGAGAGACAGAGGTTCAGGAGAACCAAAAGTTTTTTGTTTATTGCTTGTGCAACCTCAGGAGCTGAAAGGGGATAAATACTACTGTGAGGTTTTTTTTTTTTTTTTATATAATATATATTTAATAGAGGGTCTGCAGGGTCTCACTATGCAGATCAGACTTGTAGTGATTCTCCTGTTTGCAACGTCCTAAGTGCTGGATAGTTACAGGTGTGTGCCACCACGCCCCATCTCAGTTGCCCTCTCAGTGTTCCCTAGGGGTGGGGCTGGCAAGGCAAGGGGAGGATCAAACCCTGGTGTCCCTCTGAATGCCTAAACAAGTGTTTTAATCTGCCGAGCTAATACTGCTCAGCCCTAATAGCACTGTATTTTGAAAGAAAGATGGAACTTCTAATTGTTCTACAGATAGCTTGATCTCTTTTAGGTGTAGTGGGATGGAACCCAGGGCCTTGTACATGATAGGCAAGCACTCTACTACTGAGTTATACCCCAGCTCTTTTTTATAGCTTTCTAAATAGTACAGTATGATTAGTTTTTATGAATACTTTATTCTGTCTTCAGAATTGGAGAAAGGTTAAACTAGAAGTATGAGTGCTTAAGGTCAAAAGGTTGATAAGGGGGTGAATATAATTACTATTGTCATGGGTTGGGTTATTTATTTCTTTTGCTTATAAATACTTTAGTTATACATTATCAAGTAGTATGCTTATAAATTCTTTTTAGAGGCAGTTCATATAACAAAAATTAAATCAGGATATATTAGGTAAGAGTTAATTATTATTAAAAAATTGAATAAGATAATTTAAATAGTTAAAACCTAGTATGTGTTCTTTCAGTTTCTTTACTGGCATAAACATATTGCACTGAATTTATCATTTGTTTTTTTTGGAGTCTTGGATATCAGCGTTTTCTATGACTTTTTTGAGGGAGGGTCCTTTTTTTTTAAATCATACTCTATTCAGGCCTTTCAATAAATATTTGTATATTTTCTTATTCTTATTTTCTCTTTGCCTACTTGGTTACCCATTAGTCCAAATGGATATTTAAATAAATTGCTTTTTAAGTTGAGTATTTAAATGAGAAATTTAATTTCTTCCTTTTTTTGTAAGAAATTTATGGACATCTTCTCAGGTAGCTGCTTTGAAACACTTGGAAACCAAGTGTTGGAGGAGCGATGGTTTGACGCAGGAGGTACAGGTGAGGGGGAGGTGAGGCCCACAGCACCCTGTGCTTCGGGGAGCATCAGGTCCTGCTGTGGCTCAGCCTTGTTTCTTGCTGGTTTCGTTTTTGAGCAAATCACTACTTTCCTGAGCCTCAAGTCTTTCATCTGGTTGTGTGGAAGGCCTAGTAGGAGTCAGCTAACCTGAGTCTTGTTAAATTTTTTTTTTTTTTTTTTTTTTGCGGAACTGGGAATTCAACTTGGGCCCTTGCACTTGCCAGGCAAGCAGCTATTTCTACTGAGCCATCTCCCAGGCTTTGTAAAAATAATTGAAGAACTAAAAACAAGAGTTCTAAATAGTTTTTAGTGTAATTGTGAGTGTCCATATAAGGTTTGTGGATGGCTGCAACCCACTTGTCCTCATAGAAGTTAACAGTCCTTGTGTAGTGTCAATACTGCATAGAAAATGTTACTATATAGAAAAAGTTACTGCGTAGAAAAAGCTGCAGAAGACCTCCCTGCAAAGGCCTCATTTTTAGATAAAAGACCCTCAACAATTAGATTATGGTTCAGACTTAGGGGGACAGTGGCACCAACAACTGCAGCTTGTTATTAAAGATTGACTTCCATCTGTTTGCTAATAGTTCAGTGCCACTATAGTGTTCAGCCAACAGCTTTGTAATTTGACAAGTGTCTAAGTCTCCAAAGTAAATGTGCAGAATGTAAGTTGTTCTTTGACATGTGAATCATATGCAGAGTTCCATGAGGAAAAAATAAACTTTTAACTTCTGGAGTCATTTTGGCAATTTAAAAACAGCCAACTTAGTTCCAGAGAATCAAGCTGTAGAATGTAGATGTAACTTTGGAAAGAATGGTCACTAGTCTACTGTTTAGTCAGGTGATTCTTCAAACTTTGATTAGTGGAAGTCTCCAAAAATGCCTTTTTTAGAAATGCTTAAGTGTGATGAAGGCATTATTTCTAGGTTTTTTTGGAAAGAAAAAGAAAACACTAAATGTTTATGTTTTTCAGCCGTAAGAAAAACCCTGAAAACTTAAACATTTGCTTGATACTTTCCCTACAATTAGCCAATCAAAAGAAATTATAAGGAATCATCTGTTTCTTTTTAGAAATTTGGAAGGAAGAAAGAAGTCCAAGGGAGGAAAATACCTAAGCAAATTAAGATTTTTTTTTTCTGTTTAGTATTTGATTTTCTAATGCTATCATTGGTGACTTAACACTGATTGGAGAGTGGAAGGTTAAAACATTTGCTTTTTGGTAAAAACAACTGATTATCCAGAGAGAACTATAATTTCATTGTAAAATTCTTTACAGTCTTCTCCACTTGAGTTGAGCTATTATGGTGTACTTAAGTAAATTGGCCATTTTACTTGAAATGCAACAAAAATTTTATAGCTATTGTGGAGAATGGAGGACATAAGGAAGGACCAAAGATCTGGAAAGTTCAGATTATTTCTGTATGAGAAATATTGCATTAAATAATTTATTTATGGTATTTGAAGCATCTGATTACTATTGGAAAAAACAAGAGAAAAAACAATATGTACTTGTAGTAGGTAATGTGCTCTAAAGAATTTCCATGAGAGAGGCTGGCGAGATAGCTCAGAGGTCTAAAATGTTAGGGAACATGGTTCGATCTTTAGCACCACATGCTATGGGCTGAGCCAGCCACAAAAAAAAAAAAAAAAAAAAAAAAAAAATCAGTGAGACTGGTGTAATTGAGTTTATTTAGACTACTTGGTATATGCTTTAGAGGCCATATGATCTTTTTTCTCATGATTATGGAGACATAACATTTTATGGGCTCTTGTAGTATAGAGCTATGTATTCAGTGTGATATTTTAAGGTTCACAGTGCTAAGTTAAATTTAATTATATGCTTATAATTAACATTTTCTCTTTTAATATATTAAGCCAGTTAAAGTCAACTGGTCATCTAGTCTAGTATGTTTTGAGGATCGGACACTGGGATATTTTTATTTCATTGCTTTGTTCCCTAGGGAGCAAAATCATCACTCCGAATGATCTAAACCATTAGTGACAAATAGCATATGACTAAGTAGTCTCAGACGTGGAAAATTTTTTCTGTACAGAGCAGAAAACTGATTTGTTTCAAAAGCTTCATTTAATGTATACTTTCCTAAGGGTCTAATGATTGCTTTGCTCTTTCCCTAGAAAGTATTTTATTTTAGTTTCAGTGGTTGGGGTCAAATCAGAACCTCATACTTACTAATTAGACAGGTTCTAGACATCGTATTCTAAAACAAGTATTAATTTTTTTTTTTGTTGTTTGTTGAATTCAGGCCCTTGTGCTTGTCAGGGAAGTGCTTATTCCACTGAGCCATCTCCCCGGCCCCTAATTTTTAGTGTGTTAGGAATTCTGGTGCTCCTTTCTTGTGAAGGATAATGGTAATGTTAGTTGATGATAATCTTTAACTATCATCTTTGTGCATAGGAGTAGTGAAGGGCAAAAATCTGCTGTCATGAATTATAGCTGCTAACTTATATATGTCTAACTTTACTAATTTATTTTTTATGTGTCTTAGTACCGGGTCTACACAGATCAGACTTGTGGTGATCCTCCTGAGCGCTGGGATTACAGATGTACACCATAACACCCAATCTTGGTTGCTCTCTCAGCATACCCTGGGGGCAAGGCTGGCAGGGCAAGCAGGGGATCAAGCCCCAGTCCCTATGTCTGCCTGAAGCAGGCAACTTTAATCCACTGAGCTATCTGGCTGGTCCTTATGTCTAATTTTAAAACATGTTGGAGCACTGGTTTTTTTGTTAACTTTTTTTTTTTTTTTTCTTTTCTTTTTGGTTAGATCTTTTGCCATCTTAGTAGCCACCAAATAACTATATTATATGGTGGCTATTTGAATATTTATTTATTTATTTACTGGGGATTGAACTCAGGCCCTTGTACTTGCCAGGGAAGTGCTTATTCTACTGAGCTGTCTCCCCAGCTCCTATTTGAATTTTGGATAGCACTTATTGTAGAAGTTATGAGGCAGATTTACTTTGCTTTCCTTACAACTATTTCAAATCTTGGAAGCTTTGAATAAACTATGAAACTGGTAGGAATTTGATTTGACTTTAGAATAATGTCACTCTTGGAAACATGAATGAATATGTAGTATGTAATTTTAAATTTTTTTGAGGAAATAAAACTTATCTACTGTTAAATCTTTAATTTTTAGCTTAGCAACTCAATGCATTATCATTGAATGAACAAATGACTTTTTTGTTTTTTTCGCTTGGCTATAATTTTTCCCAATTTGGGGACTATCTTAAGGTTACATGTGCCTGTGGCTGTGTGTGCATACATGCTCAGACACACATGCACACATATAATGTTTGTAAACTCTTATGATAAAAACTACTATAGTTGTTAAATGTTTTCTTGACAGGGTATTAGGAGGTTTGATCATTTATAGGACAGTAAAACTGAGTAAATTTGGAAGATCCTTGTAGATTATTTCAAGAAGATGAATAAGCTGCTATCCTTAAGTGTTATTTTATAGTAAATATTGGGAGAACTTAAAACCATATAGGAAATAACTATTTTCCTGATTATTACATATAATTTCAGAGGGATGCCAGTGCTATTAGTGTGATGTTTGGTTTGGCACTGCAATTAATCATTTGGTGCATTTAACATTGGCCTGGTATCTTTCTGGCAAACATTTGAGTCTTTGCAGGACTACGAGGTAATAGGTGGTTGTTTGACTACCTAGGCAACAGCCTGCTGAGACTCACTGCTGTGTTCCAAGGGGAGCTATAACAGCTGTGTAGGGACCTGGCACTGCTGTTAAAGGGAAACCTATTTGCCTCATTGTCAGCTGTTGTTGAATTAAAATATATGCTGGGATGTGTATGATACATATTTATGTGTCTTATCGTCCGCCTTGCCCTTATAACAAAGTGTATTTCAGATTTAAAGCAGTTGTTATACCTAATGTTCCTGACTTGCAGAAAGGGGAAAAAAACCCCCAAACACTCCAAACTCAAACTCTGATATAGGTAGGAGATTTAAATTTTTAGTATTGGTTGTGATCAAGTAATTTATTAGGAAAAAGTATTTTCCTGATGTATTTTGCCTGCCCCGGCCTTTGTGATGTGTGCTTAAGATGAGTGAGGTTCAAATCATAAGAATTCTTGCACTTGAGCCATTTAAGCTTAACACATTAACTTAATATGTAAAAAATTACTAAATAATTTTCTGACAGTGATGGTTTTTTTGAGGTACCTAAAGGAATATAGGAAAGAATTTTGGGAAGAATTAGTGCATAGATTCAGAGAAGGTATAGGAAGTGAAGAATGGATGTGAAATGAGTATGACCTTTGCCAAGGATGGGGTGATTGTAGAGGGGTCATTCTGCAGCTGGCATGAGGGCTGATGAGTGGAGAGAGCCTTTTGAACTAGCACCATCTTGGGCTACAGATTTTCTTTGAAAGTAGTGGGTCCATTATAGTTACTAAGCTGTAACAGGGTTAACATAGATTTGAACAAAGCAAAAAGAGAGTCATGTAGGCGGCTCACAGAATAGATAGCCCTGGTGACTCACTAGTAGTTTGGAATATTTTGGTTAAGAGAGCCATCATACTATGATTTTAACAGTGCTACGAAGTATTGGAAGATAAAGAGAAATTATTGTATTTAGCTATTGTTGGTAAGTCCATAATTGCCACAACCATCTTGGAGAACTGTTTGGAAATATCAAGTACAACTGGTTGCATCGTACTAGCTAGCAATTCAGTGTGCTCCAGAGATCCCTCTACACTACATAGCTATGAGCGAAGCAAACACAGAAGAAGTGGTGATTGAAACCAGGTTAGAAACAACCTTGCTTTCAATTAGGAAAAAGAACAAACTTTATTTTACGATTGAGTACTATGTAGGAGTTTTTGAAAAAAACATTGAATTCTGGTGGCGCATGTCTGTAATCCCAGTATGCAGGAGGCTGAGGCAGAAGGATTGTTGTGAGTTCGAGACCAGCCGGAGCTACAAAGTGAGCTTAAGGCCAGCCTGAACTGCATAGCGAGACCCTGTCTCAAAAAGATATACATACACACAAAATACACATGAGGTATGACTGAGAATTATAGCAGATGTTTAAATTAAGAAAGTTACTTCAATGACAGACAGTTTGCTTGTCCTCGTATTACTCTTTTCTTTGAAAAAGAAAAGTTCTTTTTCAAAGAAAAAGAACTTTTTTTCAGTTCTCCCATTGTTCTTGCTGATTTCTGAAGCAGTTCTGGAAGGCTTTTTTGTGGAGGTCTTTATTTGCACTGTTGTGGCTGCCCTGCATTGATTTAAAATGTTATGTTTCATGGCTATTTTAGCTCTGGGAAAGAACCATAAATGGTATGGTACAGGTCTGGTGAATAGCATGGATGAAGACACTGTAATGTTTTTATTGAGTCTGGTTTGCAGCTGGATGGCACTCAGCAGCATTTGCTGTGTTTTGATTACATATTGTAAAGCCAGGAAAGAGCACTTCCTTGACTGTTTCACAAAATGGCAAGAACAATGGGAATGGCATAGAGTATTCAAAGTAAGAAGTATTTTGAGGGAGATTAATGGCAGTGTGGTTTTTACTGTAATAAGTTTTAAAATATTTAAACATTCCCAATATATTTTGATCACATGAACACAGGGAAACCTAATCTTAAAAATTTTTTTTGTTGGTATATGTTTATGATACATAGTGATTATGATGGGCTTAGAGGGTTGGTACATATACTTGTCTTGATTATGTTTGTTTATTTTGCCTTCCCATTTTATTCCCTAGATCCCTTTCTTATCTCTTCAGTCTACCTCTCTGTTTCTTAATGTGACTATCTTGTTTTGCTCTTCAAAGTATTTATATTTGGTGACTGTCATATTAGAGAAACCATGCAATATTTAACCTTTTGTGACTCATTTATTTCAGTTAGTAGTATGGTCTCAGGATCCATCCATTTTTCTACAAATGATAAGTCTGTATGTACACATATCACATTTTCTTTATCCATTCGTCTCTTGATAGGCATATAGGCCACATCTCTGCTTAACCTGTTGTAATTATACTGCTTTTAATGTGGGTATGCATATCTTGCTATATTATGATATACTGAACGTTTTGGGGGGAAGATGGATAGCAGGGTCAAATGGGGTTCTCCTTTTAGTTTTTTAAGGAATCATCTTACTGATTTCCATAGTGGTTGAACTAGTTTACTTTTCCACCAATAGTGTAGGAAGATTTCTTTTACCCTACAGTTTTGCTGTTTTTTTGAGTCCTGATAATGACCTGTCTTCCTGGAGTAAAGTGGAATCTCAGTGTTGTTTTGATATCCATTTCTAATGACCAAAGATACATTGGTCCCCATGTATTTACTGGCTATTTGTATTTATTTTTCTGAGAAGTGTCTATTTGTTTTAGTTACTCACTTTTTCATTAGGTCTTTTGAGATTCTGCTTTTTTTTAATAGTTATATATTCTAGACATTTGTTCTCTGAGGCATAGCTGGCAGTTATTTTCCCCATTATGTAGTTATTCACTCTGATGGTTGTTTATTTTGCTGTACAGGAGCTTTTTAATTTGATATAATTTCATTTGTTGATTCTTCTTCTGTTCATAAGCCTTTGTTTATATTTAAAGTTTTGCAAATATTTTCCTCCAGCAGATACATTGTTTCTGTTTTTATTTTTTAAAATGTATTTAATACAGGGTCTCATCATACAGATCAGACTCCCAAGTGCTGGGATTATAGGTGTGCGCCATCACGCCCAGTCTCAGTACGTCCCAGGGGTTGGAGCCATGATGGCAGACTAGGGATCAAACTCTGGCTTCTATGCTCTGCCTAAGCAGGTGCTTTAGTCAGCTGAGCTATCTGGCCACCCCCCCCCTTTTTTTTAAGTTTAGGTGTTTGATTAAGTCTGATTTGATTTTAGTATAGGGTGAATGATATGAATCTGGATTCATTCTTTTACATGTGGATAACTAGTTTTCCCAGCACCATTTGTTAAAGAGATGGTCTTTTCTTCAGCATATATTATTGTCCCCTTTATCAAAAATTAGATGACCAGAAATACTTGGAACTGTTTCTGTATCCTCTATTCTGTTGCCCAAAGTATTTTTTTTTTTTTTTTGCTGGTGGTATTACAGACAGCTAAGCCAGGCAAAAATATTATAGGTGGTTAGATAGGATTAGACCCTCAAGAAAGTCAGAAAAGTGAAACATCTGAATTGTGACCAGAAACATATCTGTTGGAGACCAGGCCTCAAATTAAAGATGAAATGATCAGACTTGTATATTTCCTCAAAAAAAACAATCACCAGGCCTCAAAAACCCTAGGTAGACCTCAGTCAAACCAGTAGGTAACCAAGATCTTTCGACCCATCATTTCCTAGAAGTCTTTGTTCTTTCCATGTACCCTTGTTACATGATTTGTTTCCTCATTGAATTGCTATTACGTAAGTGACTATACTTGTATTCTTAGGTTTTTTTTATTTTTTTATTTTTTTTATTTATAGGTTAATTAAATATAATCTATATCATACCCACATAAGTTTTGCACTATAAAATTTCCCTGTAAAGTGGGAAACTGTGATCCACTTGATCTCCTTCTGGTTCCTGTGTCAGAGCTTTGTATCCTCTCAATAAATGTTGTCCTACTCTTAACTGCCACTGTCCCTAGAATTTATTCTTTGATTTTTAGAGAACATGAACTCAGATTTATATTTCCCTTATTATATTTGGAGATTTTGGTATCACCATTGTAACAATTTGATGCTATTTAACTATTGTAGCATAACTTTAAATCCAGCATTTAATGCCTCCTTCCTTGTTCTTGTTGTCCATGATTGCTTTGGCTATTCTTGGTCTCCTCTGGTTCTGTAAAATTTTAGAATATTTTTCAAGTTCTGTGGGAAAGCTGATAATATGTTGAAGGGAATTGTATTACATTTTATCATTTTAGGCAATATTGCAATACTTAGGTAATATGGTTATATTTTAGATAATGAGATATTTGTTCTGGGTATCCAGTACAATGGGATGGGATGTCTTTTCACTTTCTAGTGTCCTCTTCAGTCTGTTTATTCAGAGTACTATAATTTTTGTTATAGAGGTCTTCTCCTTTCTTAGTTAGGTTAAGTCCTCGATAGTTTTTTTTTTTTTTTTTTGAAGCTACCATGAATTGGTTTGTTTTCCTGATTTATTTCTGAGTGACTTCATTCTTTGGGTGTAAGAACATTATTATTATTTTTTCTATCTTTATTTTATTTATTTATTTTTTTAAAATTGATTTTCTTTTTTTGCAGAACCGGGGATTGAACTCAGACCCTTGCGCTTGCCAGGGAAGCGCTTATACCACGGTGCCATCTCCCTGGCCCCTTATCTTTATTTTGTATCATGCCACTTTGTTGAACTTAATGGTTTTAGGAGTTTTCTGTTGGATTTTTTTGAACCTCTGGTTAGTGGTTGTGAACGTGGGGTATGCATGTTGCAATCAGTTGTTACATTTGAAAAGCTCTAAAATGTTTGCCATTTTCTTTTATTTGAATTCCTTTTTTCTTTCTTTTACCTGATTGCTCGGAGTGAGGTTCCCAGGACACATTGAACATCAGGATAGTGAGAGTGACATCTATGTTTTGTTACTGATTTTGAGAGAAAGCTTTCAAAGATTTCCCTGTGTAGTGTGATGTTAGCAGTGGAGTTTTCATAGATTTCTTATCTGAAGGTGAGGATCACCTACATCCATTTTGGACAAACTTGTTTTTTTATTTTTTAATTTTTTTGGCAGAACCGGGGATTTAACTCAGGCCCTTGTGCTTGCCAGGGAAGTGGTTATTCTACTGAGCCATCTCCCCGGCCAAAGTTTTAGTATGAATAAATGTTGGATTTCATCATAACCTTTTATATTTAAATTTTTAATTTAAACATTCATATAAACATTCATTTATGTTTTGATTAACCCTTGTGTAGGTACACAGGGAAACAATCTTGAATGAGAAACACAGAAGCCTGTGTGTGTGTGTGTATGAAAGTATTGAAATTATGCAAAATACTCTTCCATCTTTAGCTGCTTAGAAATGTGCTAATCCTGGAAAGCATTATACTACTTAGGGAATTTTTGAAAGCCTCAAATTTGAGTTTTAAAACCAGCCAGTGTTGCTGGGGTGATAGCTCATTGGCATAAGCACTTCCCTGGCAAGTGCAAGATCCCGGGTTTGAGCCCCAGTACCAGGAAAAGAAAAATAAAAATTTACCTCAAAGTAAATCAACCAGGAAAGTCATCAAGGAGGTGGCGTTGAGTTAAAAGTGGTCAGTGTTAATCAGTTGCCTATTTTATTCCTGACAGTCTTACCTACTGGAGAATATGAAAACTATGGAGCTACTCCTAGTCTAGTGTATAATATTGTTAAATTTTAACACACTTTGTGAAACAAATGAACTATTTATAAAGAGGCTTCAGAGTAAATTTATGGAAAGTAGATCTTTTGGTCCCTTTCACCCACAGGATTCTGGCATTTCTATTTCTATCCATTACTTGATTTGTTTCTTAAAGGCTGTAAGTTTTTTTGTTTTTTTTTTAAATTTATTTTAGTATCCCCAGTGAGCAGACTAGTGGAGAGATCTGTATGCTCATGTACCTGATTTATTTTCCTTATGAAGTGATTAATAATTCAGGAAGAACTTCTTTAAGAGATTACCTGAAAAAAATTGATACTGTATTAATTGTGAATGGAAAAGACCAGAAAGAACTTAATGTTTAAAAGTTATGCATGCTGAAATAAGTTTTCTGCTAAGCAGTTTTAACATTATTTCAAAAATTCTTTTCACTAGCAAGATCATTAAAAATATGACTATACAATTCTAAGTGAGGATTTTACTGGAAAGGAACAAAATAGTGAATGAAGAAAAAAGAAATTCACATTGTTCTGTCCAAATATGCCAAAACAGCATGCAAGTTAGTTTTATTAGCAAAGGTGTTCATTAGCCACAGGTGGTTCACCCATTGGCAACAACACAGAAAACTACCTTTCCAGCACACAAATGTAGACAGCTCATAGCTGGAACCCATCTTCAAGAAAATGCTGGCTTTATTGAAGCCAGATGTTCAGAGTTTTTCATTTAGATACATGAAGGGCCTTCAGACCTTCTGCCATAATTAAAGAAAACCAAGCATAGGTCTGTCATACAAAACATCTTCACCATGCTGTATGTAAATACAGATACAACCATTTGGTAATAAATGCATCTCTCTTGGTCACTTTGTATAGCTCTGCAGTATTAGCGTACACTTTTTAATGTAACTTACAGTGAATATTGAGTGTACTGTGGAGGTTGGATGAGAGCTGACAGAAATCATGTCAATTCTGAATTTTTTAAGATGGAGCTTCTAATGTGAGAAATGTAAAAATGTTACAGTAGGACAGAGAGTAAGTAATTACTAATTATTTCAAGTGTTAAGTAAATCTTCTTGAACTTTTCCAGCATGGAACAGAAAACCACATGTTGGAACTGTGAACCCAAGTGCTTTGTCTTTTGCCAGATCTCTGGATTGACTTTTGTTGTTGTTTACTTTGGAGGAAGTTGTGTGATATGGACAGTGAAACTTGAGAATTGTGTGTTTTGGCTTTTTTAGTGATAATTTTACAGGCTTTTTTTTTTTTTTTGGCCAGGCTGGCAAGGCATGTGGCTCCAGGTTTGAACCGCAGTACCCTGTGCCTGCCTAAGCTTGCATAAGCAGGCACTGTAGACTGCTGAGCCATCTTGCCAGCCCTATAGACAGTTTTATACTTGTGTTGAGCAGCACACGCAATGATTTCAGAACCACCAGAGCAAATCTCCAACACAAATTATTACTTCCTTCTCTTTCTACAGACATTTTCTCATAAATATTAATATCTACAGTTGTGCTTTGAAGATGCTGATAAGCTGATAAACAATAATGTGAAATCTCTTTAATACTTTGTGTTGTTTATTACCACTGTGTATTACCTATTTAAACTGGAAGAATACCCTAAAATAAAATATGTGCTTTTTTGTGCATAGATACAGGCAAGCTGGATCTTTTTCTGTACTAGCTGTGTCAGCATTTCCCTTTGAATTTCCAATTTGAATTTCTGCCTTCTAGATTTCTTTATGATCATCTGTAGGATTTGTTTTGCTGGGATAATTCAGTTATTATTATTGTTATTATTATTTTTTTTTTGGTGGAACCGGGGATTGAACTCAGGCCCTTGCACTTGCCAGGGAAGCTCTTATTCCACTGAGCCATCTCCCTGGTCCAAGCTGGGATAATTCAAAGTGTGTCTTTTTGAAAAGAGTTCTGAACTTGAGAATATGTGTTTGTTCATTTTGTTTTTAAGACACTGACTTGCTATGTAGTTCAGGCTAGCCTTGAACTCAGAATGATTCTTCTGCCTGAGGCTCCAAAGTGTTGGTATTAGAGGTGTGTGCCACCATGCCCAGCCTGAACTGTAGCATATTTTAAATTAGTGCTTATCTTGGACTCTGTCTGAAAAATGTTCTACTCTTTCCTTTGGTCAGTTATAATGGGTCTTCTGTACTTCCCATTTTTGTGTGTATGGTTTCTGAACATCTTCTGACATTGTGCCCTCTTGTAGTAGTTCTCTTTGAGTCACTATTGGTTGCAAGTCATCTTTAGAGACAGAAAATGTGTTTTGGAAAATACTGGGTAGATTTTCTTTTTATATCTTCAAGGTTTGACCAAGTTCACAGAAACTTGGTCTGTTGATTAAATTTTGGCATTTGATTCTCCTAGGACATGTTAATATCTAGCTCAATATCGTGAGCCACTACAGATATCTTTTTATCATTTTATGCTTTGTAGTTCTGGGGATTGAACTCAGGCCCTTGTGCTTGCCAGGGAAGCACTTATTCTACTGAGCCATCTCCCCAGCCCTTGACCTTTCTTTTTAATAAGTGATTAGATGTGAAATTTTAAGCCAGATTGGATACAGAGGAACACCTGATTTTCAAAGGGTTGGCGTTAGTATTGAACTTAAAAGGAATACTGAATTTGGTTTTAGAAATTAAATATTACAGGGCCAGGAAGATAGCACAGTGGCATAAACTGCCTGCCTGTCAAGCACAAGGTCCCGAGTTCGATCCCTGGTACAGAAAAGAAAAAGGTAAAAGCACAAAATTAAATGTTACAGCTGCTGGTAATTTACCACCTTCTACTTTCACCTTTGCTTAAAGGAAAACTGTAGATTTTTCTTTTCTTATTCAAAAAGCCAAAGGGAGGTCAGCTTCATCCTTGTGACCTCCTCAGATGCTTTGATGGGTATAGAAGAGTATAGAAGAAACTCTAGATTCAAATGGAAGACAGAGCAGGTCTACCTGAGTTAATTTTTTTTTAAAAAATTACTCCTGTGACACTTTAGTTATATGAGACAGGTCAGGTTGAGAATAGTGGGAAAGCCAGTGATGATCAAGGATTGAGAAATGGCTTCACATGTTGCCATTGATGATTTGAGTAAAACAAAGCAGAAATAGATTCCAATTAGACTATGAATTTCCAAATTTTGGTGTAGTGTACTTCATGAGATGATTTAATAAAGAACTTCCTCTGTGTGTCTTTGGTGGCTTCCTTTAAGTTTTCTTCACAAAAATGTGAAATATTAGGGTTCCTTCACATTGTTAAATGAAAAATTGTGTGTTTGGCTCCTTGAAGCAAGTAGCTTTGAGAGATGGGCTTGTCTAGAAATTCTCCCACATTTTTGTGGGAGAATGGGTGAAAAGAGCAGTTTTCTGTATTGTTACCAAAAGCTCTGAACACTTTGTAGTGGCTTATGGCTGGAAAACAACTTCAGTGAGGCAATGCAGGAACTGTAAATGGCTTTGGATATGTGTGAGAAAATGCCTTTCCCCTCTACTTGATTATTAAGTTTCACAGAAAATTTATAAAGTGAATTTTAAATCTCAGCCATTACTTTTAATGTTTTCCTTTTGTGATATAGTTGGCTGATTTTGGATGAAAAGTCTATTTGAGAAAGTAAAGTATATTTGAGTTAGCACAAGTGGAAAATTATTTATAAAAGGACAGCATTTATATTTTGCTTTTATTATAAACATTTGTGTTGGTGTAATTTATTTTCTTCATCTTAAAAGTGAAGGTAAATCTTGATGCTAAGTCATGTATTTTATTTTATTTTTTTATGTAGTACAGGGTCTACAGAGTTTCACTACATAGGTTGGATTTGTAGTGATCCTCCTATTTTCAGCTTCCCAAGGGCTGGGATTACAGCTGCAGGCCACTATGCGCAGTCTCATTCGAGGGTGGGGCCAGCACAGTAGGTCGGGGATGGAACCCTGGTCCCTGTGCTGTGCCTAAGCAAGCACTTTAGTCTGCTGAGCTATCTGACCATCCCTAGGCATGTATATTATAGGACTGGATTCTGTATGTTCTTTTTTTCAGTTAACTGGTTTTATTTATTTTCTGAGTTTAGCTAGGCAATGTGTTCTACTTTGTGTTAATAGCATATTTATGATATATATGTCTAACTACTAGTCTTAGCCATTTACTAATATTGATAGTGTGCGAGGCACAAGGCTGATCCTTATACTTAGATTGGTTACCTTATTTACATCTCTGAAACAGGAGTTATTTCACAGAAGTAGTCATGTAGGTAGAAAATGGATGGAGCTGGGCCTAACATATAGAGTTCTCCATATATGTTCCTAATTATTTCAAAGTAGTTACTACTCCAGATAATCATTTTGCAGAATAAAAATCTTCTTAAGAATATTCCTGTGGAATGGGCTTAGATAAATGGAAGGACACTTGGTTTGAATTACTTTTCATGTTTTCCTTAGACTCTTAGCTGAAGCTTCCACCACACCTGAGCTTCAGTGAACTTAATCATTTTATGTAATTTTGTGGTCTGAATCAGCAATTGCTACCATGTACATATACTCAGTGTTACTTAAATATTCCAGACTTTGTTGACTTTAAATTTGATGTTTTTTCTTCTGCTGAGGATAGCCATTACTTTTTTGTTAAAATGTTGACAATAGTTGGTTTTATTTTAGCCTTTATTTTAGTATTTTATCCTGTCCATGAACATTAGTTTTTTTTTCTTCATTGTACATTTACTTACTACATAGCTTTGGCTCATGATCCAGCAGAGTGGTTATCAACTCCCATTGTTGGTGGATGAGTGATTCTCAAGGGTAGGCTGCTGGTATCTAGTGCAGAAACTTAACATCCTTTAAAGCACAGTAAATTTATTCATTTCAAAATGTCAGCACTGTAAGAGTTGAGAAACTCCTTTCCAGAGCATGGGCCTCAGGGCAACCTAAACCCTTAGAAACGCTGAAATTTTTTGTAACAAAACAACTGAATGATAATTGAATTTTTTTTTTCTCTTTCACCTAGAAATGGAGGAAGAGAATATCCGTTTGTTCACCCCACCCTAAGCTCAGTAACATATGTTGGTTGACCTTACATTCTTTTCTGTTTTTCACCTGTTTCCTGGCTTCACCCCCTACCTCCAACTTGGAGGAAGTCACACCTTTCACTATTATCTATCATTATGTTAGCCAGAAATTGACTGTGGGGTGGGAAAGAAGTCAAAGAAGAAAAGGGATATTGACCAAAGGTGTTTTTACCTAGTGCAGTATCAGAATTACATTGAGGGCCAGAGAATGCAGTTGTGATTGATATGCACAGGTTTGTGGAAACCCATAGTGTGCATTAGTGCTGTAAAATGAAAACAGTAATATAAGTGGGATATTTAGAAGCCTTTAAAAAGAAACCTCTGACTCTAGTATCTCTTAAATATCTATTGTGCTAGTAGAGGATTTTTTTTTTTCTTCATCTTATTATTTGGGCCTGACTTGTAACTTTGATTAAATGCAAGAAATTGAAAGGAGTATCTATAGCAGTCTTGTGTACTTGATGCCTTTCTTGATTTCTTTGTTGTAGTAGCATGGCTCTGGTTTTATCCTACATCATTCTTCACTCATTTTCCCCCCTCTTTAGTGTATTTCTGGATGTAGTGGATGTTTCTCAGGACACAGTAAATGGTACTCATGGAATCCCTTCCTTTGCCCTAACTGGGCTTATGGTGTACAAGCAAAGTAGTGGACATGTGGAAGCCCTTCCCTGAATGTTGAGTAAGTGAATAGGGGAGAAGCACCAAACCCCTTAGTAGTTTTACAATTGCATATGAAAAGTGGTTTGGTGACTGAAAGTTAGGGTGTGGGCACAGGGCATTAAGTAAGTAAGGTAGGAATTACTAATTTAGCATGAGCATGTTGATGTGGTTTGTGCATATGTTCTTTTTTGATGCTGGCAGTCAAAGTTAACAGTACTGTTAATAATGGCCATATCTGCAGATGTGCAAGAAATGTTTGCTTTTCACCTGAGCTTTCTCCAAGTTAAAGTGTCATCTTGCTTTGAAAAGGACCAGTTTATGCACTTGAATATGATCTTGCCTATTTCCTGGCATATAGATTTAAATTTTGCAATTCTGTGAATGGGTATGCATGCACGTGTGTGTGTGTGTGTGTGTGTGTGTGTGTGTATGCGTGCGTGTGTGCGTGTAATTTATTTAACCTATCAGGCTGATCAGGGTTTCAGAGTTACAGAAATGGTGCTTAGGTCCTATACTGATGGCATGTTGGGGCTGCTTGTAGCCTTTTTGAATTTTGAGCTGGACTGTGTCTTGACTATTTGGACCTAATGCTCTCTCTTTTGCTTTAGGTGTGTCATAGGGTCACCACTGGTGGCCTGAGTTAGGAAACAAATACAACTCTATATGTGCATTATTTTTGTTGTTGAATTACATGGAAACAATTTTTAGACACTTGGACTCAATCTAAAGACAGTTATGGGAAAAGTTGTTTCTTTCAGTGACAGGCCTGTTAGCAAGGGCAACTGATGCTTATTGAATGTGGCCATGCCATTGGACTTGACTGTTGAAAATTGAGTATGCTTGATTGCACAGATGTTCAGATAATTGAATAAATTATGCTTGGACAATGAACTGTCATGCCTGACAGTGGTTGGAAAGGCAGAACAAAGTTACATATCGGCTACTTTGGTATGAAAATTAAAATGTGTATCACCAAACTTTTCCTAAAGAGGAAAAAAGTAAAGCTGTTTTGGAGAGTAAATAATCTTCTGTTGTTAAATGGCTTATTGAACTTTGTAGAACCCATCCTTATATTGGGGGAGGATCCCCTCCTCTTCTCAGTGCTGAGTGTTTTTATTTTTCTTTTGGGTAACAAGAGTGTTTTATACAAGGTAATAGATTTTCTCTTCTGGAGGATATCTTCAGTTTGATCATAGCTGAGATCATAATGACTGTCCAATTTCGTACTTTGTGACTTTTTTTTTTTGTATTTTAGGGAAGGGTCTACAGGGTGTTCAGGGTTTCACTGCAAGATCAGACTTGTAGTGATCCATCTGTTTACAGCCTCCTAACAGCTGGGATTATAGGCATGAGCCTCCACACCCAGTCTCAGGGTGCCCTCTCAGAGCACCCTGGGGGCGGGTTTGGCAAGGTAGGTATGGGGATGAACCCCGGACCCCTGCTCCTGGTTGCAGGTACTTTAATCCACAGAGCTATTTGTCTGATCCTTAGTTCCATATTTTGAGTCTGAATTCTTTTTTTTCTTTATGTGCAGGCACAGAATTGCTATCCAGCAGAGTAGGAATATATGTTGATTAGGGGAATTTTGTACTATTTCTGGAGATCATTAAGTGTACTGGGTGTGAACTGAAATTGAGAAAGTTCACTCTGGTTATTTGTTCAGCTGCTTGGTGCAAGTCTGAGGTATAACTAGAGTTGTATGTGGCCATGACAGGGGACAGGAGATGAGGTGAAATGGTGGTTTATGTGGTCCAGTCTACCTGAACAGGGAAAGAAGCCAGAATCAATGGGAAGTGCAAGTGGGGCTGCCCAGGTTTAGATGTTGTTGAACTTAGATTCAGGAGGGATGGAGCTGGAAAGGCAGAAGATAATCAGAAGTTAGCTGTATGAAAATGAGGTAATGGTGGGTTATCTGTATAGGGCTGGGTTTTTCAAGAAAAGATTTTAGAGGTTCATGACCAGCATTTAGAAGAGTGAGACAGAATAAACAGTCTGAGAGTAAGGGTTTCATCTGGCATGTAAACAACTTTTACTTGAATTCACAAAAGAAAGCTTCCCTTTCGTTGAGGAAAGAAGTGCAAGGGTGGAAAGAGGTGTCCCTTGTCCTGGTAGAAGCTGTTAGCTGGCAGTGGGATTTGTTGGGTAGAATGGTTGGGGATGGATTTAGAACAGACTACTTAAGTTTAGACTCTGGTCTTGATCAGAGTGGATCACACATAATCGTTTGATAACTTTGTTTTCATTAAAACTGGGTGTTTACTGTGTATCTGTGATTGGCATGTAAATGTTTTACTTAGGATCACAGTTGGAAAAATTGAAAGCTTGAGGTAAGACCATGGGAATGAATAACTGAGTTGGTGGGAAAGGGCTCATTGGAGGTTGCTTTTTTTTTTTTTTAAAGTAGGGACACAAGAGTTCTCTGCTGTTGGCCTTATAAAAAGGATCAGGAATCTGGGTAATAAACAGAAAGTTTAGATTTGGAATGCATTATAGCTTGTGAAATTTTGGAATTCAGGCTTTAAACATGGTTGGGTAAGCATGGCTAGATGGTGGAGAGAGGTGGGGTGTAGATACTAGTTGATTTCCTGGCTCAGCACCTTGTCTTGTCAACTTCACTGTCAGACTGAAGGAAGTAGATTGGGAAAGTGTCAGGTTAGAGAACTCTCCCAAGTCTGTGAATCTGGGAAAGCTTAGCTGTGAGGAAGGGAAACTTTGGATATGCTTTGGATCATAGGAAGAGAGCATTCTTTCTTGTGGGTTCCCCATGAAACACATAATCAGCAAAAGATAATGGAAAAATGAACTAATCTTTAGAGAGATATGTGAGTAATGAAGTCCTTTAAGTAGACATTGTCTTGGGAATTGCAAATAATGTGGCTTAGCTTCTTCTGTTGTCTTAATTGTTTTAACTTTAGAATTTGATTGTGACTTTAAAAACACTGCTGGGGCTTTGCTTACCCTTTTTCCTTTTGTTAGGATTTGTAAAGTCTTGGTTTTGGCCATAGGGGACAGGTGTTGGGAGGCTGGCTCTATTTCTTTGGAAGAGGGCAGGAAGGAGACCAGGATGGTTTTGCAGTGACTCCTGAGTGACTTGCTCAGAGGTCTGGGTTCTGTAAGCCCTTTCACCTTTGTGATTCTCTGCTGGGTTTCTAGGGGTAGCAGCTTGCTGGAGGCACAGTGAATGTGGATATTGTTTTTGTCTGCTGTGGGTGGAGGCTGGTATACCTTGGCCTTTGGAGAGCAGGTATGTTCCATTGGAACTCCTTTCTGTGTGTTTTCCTTAGATTTGTTAAAAATGGGTGGTATTTAAGTACTTTTAAGTACATTACAGATAATTGGACAACCTTAGATAGGTTTAGGGTTTTTAATACTCCTTTAAAATAACTTTCTATGGGGGAAAGTGATAGTGATGATGATGATTTTATGCCAGCAATCACCATGCTTCTTGCATTATTTTGGGCGCATGACAGCCATGTATTTTGTTTCTGTAGCCTCACCTTCATCTTACAGATTGGGTGGGGACTGAAGCATGTGTATCCTAACATCATTTTTTTGTCACCTTCATGTCACTGTCCACTGTGCATTGCTTGGCTGGTGTTGAGGAATATCTACAGTCTGTTTTGAGAAAGATTCCACATCAGGCTTTGGAAGTATAACTTATCAGGGACTGCCTGTAAGTAGGCATGAAGAACTTGACCCTTTTAGAACTGCCAGGTATTACGTAAAGGTTTAGAGCTGCAAGATTTGGTTTCCCAAACATCATCCTGAAGTGTCGGGTATTGTGTTCTATCCAAAGCTTAAAGTGAAAACTTTTACTAGAGGGCTTCCTAAGCTGAGAATCAAGTGTGTCTGCTGAGGTTTTCTAGGGCCAGAAAGGGAGTATGTTTGTGTGACAGAGTGCTTTGGGTAGGCTAAGGGATCCAAGCTGCAAGATGCATTCCAGGCACTGTTCATAGCCAGGGGTGATGATGACATCACCAGCACAGGTGCCAAATCATTGTCCTCTTTTTCCAATGTGGTTGGCCCATGCCTACAAGGGAAAAAAGAAAAAGGAATAAAAAGGATGTTTGAAGTACTATTGTGAGATTTTGTTGCACAAGTAAGTTTGAGATCCATTCCTGGGTGTGTGCAGAGGTAAAGGAATGACAATACAGTGCTTTTGAAAAACCTCACAGTTACAGAAATTCCAGTTTTAGGTTACTTTTAATCAGTCATTCCCAAGAGGTTTTTATGAGGAGAGGTGGGATGAGGGTGGGGAATCCAAGATTCCATGAGCAAAGTAGTTGTGGAAAGAGAGTTGAGAGTTTTCCCCCTAATTTAAGGCTGGGCTTAGTGTTTCTAAGAGAATGCTGATTTCCATTCTCTTAGAATGGAAATTCTAAGAGAATTTTGTAGAGCTGAGAGCTGTGATTTTTTTTGCAGAACTGCAGATTGAACTCTGGCCCTTGCACTTGCCTGTGAAGCGCCTATTCCACTGAGCCATCTCCCAGTCCCCTGAGAGCTGTGATTTAAAATGTCAGATTTGGATCCAAGAAATTGAGTCTTTTTAATGATTGACAGTTTATTTCTTATGTAGAAAAGCATAAATAATAAAAATTAGCCATATTCTTAGCTTCAGATGTAATCATTATGTTTTTTTAATCTTCATACCCAACATTCATAACTTGTGGTGTATTTTGGGAAATATAGATTGTGTGCATCTCACAAATGGTGTTGTATGTTTGGCACTGACATTTTTTCACTTACTGTTATTTCATTTATAGTTTGCTATACAAGATACTTATAAAAATGTATAATCTTACAACTAGGAAACACTTTAAAACATTATTAAATTTCCCCTTCCTTTATTTTTTATTTTTTGGCAGAACTGAGGATTGAACTCAGGCCCTAGCACTTGCCAGGGAAGTGCTTATTCCACTGAGCCATCTCCCTGGCCCCTCTTATTTTATAGGTGAAGAAATTTAGTAAAGGAAAGTTAAATGACTTAAGATTACTCTTATTTTTAGAACTAGAATTACAATTGATTCCAGTATACTTTCAACTACAGCATTCTGGTTGTTTGCTTTATTTACTGGGGAGAATTTGTAAAATGCTTTTGTTTTTAAGATGAATTATTATTATTTTGTATTTAGGACAGGGTGTGGAGAGTATTCAGGGATTCACTGTTAGATCTGACTTGTAGTGATCCTCATGTTCACAGACTCTTAAGTGCTGGGCTGCAGGCCTTGCCACCATGCCCTGGGGTAGGGCCTCACAGCAAGCCAGGAGGTGGAGCTCTTGACCCCTGTGTCTGCCTAAGCAGGTGCTTTAATCTGCTGAGCTATTTGGCTGGCCCTAAGATGACTTTTTTTTTGGTAGAACTGGGGATTGAACTCAGGCCCTTGCGCTTGCCAGGGAAGTACTTATTCCACTGAGCCATCTCCCCAGCCCCAAGACGAATTTTTTAAAAAGATAAATTAGAGATCATCGAGCAAGAGGATTGGCCATCTAGCCATAAATTTGAGCGTAAAGATGAAAAACTGAGACCACCTAAACACAACTTCTGAGTTAATTTGGCTTACTGACGACGAGAAGTTTGAAAGTCATTTTATCAAGGTCAGTGAGGACTCAGGACATATTAAAACCTGTGCTGTGACGTCCTGTAACATCTTGTAACTCAGTGGTGTCTCAAATATTCTGGTCAAGGAGATTATGTGGCCACAGAAAAAAGTGATAGATGATTAGTGTAGTGGGCCTAAGGAAAGTCACCTAGAGAGAAAACATTCTCTTACTCTTTCATAGAGAGTAAATTGCTCAAGCAGGGCCTGTGACTCATCCAGATGGCTGACACTGACAAAATATCTGCAGGGGCTGTACATGGTTTCAGAGTAAATCCTGAAGGGATTTGACTGACTGTCAAATACAAAAGTTACATTTTTAGTGGTATAGGTCTTGTTTTGACTTGCTCTTAACCATCCAGCAGACAAGTATAACCATGAGTTATAGAAAGTAAAGCCATATTAATATGCTGAGCTGTGAAAGGCTCAAGTCATTGACTTCTGACAATTGCCATTTCTGCTGATAACCTGCTATTTTTATGGACTAATAGGCTATATTGTGTTATTTTGCTGAATTCAAGTATGTACAATATTTGAACTCCCATCAAGTATGAAAAGGTCTTTTAAAGACTTCTCTAAATACACCTTTTCTAACAGCAGTGGAACACCAATCTCTGACAAAAGAAAACAAAAAAGGGGGAGATAAATAAAAGACCATTTTTGTAATAAAAAAAGTATATACAAAATAGGATAGATATACAACTACTTTCTCTTAGTTCAGTGAGAAGAAAGGTTTGTACTAATATTGTTTAGACAACATAGCACATCTGCGTTTTTTTCCTCTGAATAACTACTACAAGGGCAACAATATGCAATGTATTAATTATTGTAACTGTGCTACTAACCTAATTTGAAACTGTTTCATGCTGTTTTATTTTTTCATTAAAATGAATAAAAAATAAAGCCATCTTAAACATACTTATATATCTAATGTAATATAATTATATTAAATATAGTATATAATTTAATATATACGATATTTATGTAATATATATCTTTTATTTATTTGGTATAGGGCTTCTTACTAATTTTATTGAGAAAGAAATAGCAATGAGACAAATTCAAAATAGATTAGTACAGTTACATTGCATATTGTTGTCTTCATAGTAGTTATTTAGAGCACAAGATGAAGATGTGATATCTTGTCTAAACACAGTATAAATCTTTACTCTCATTAAACTAAGTAGCTGTATATCCTATTTTGTGTGTGTATGTATATATAGACTCCTGTACACACACACACACACACACACACACATACAGTTTTTTTTTCACTACAAAATGGACCTTCATTTATATCCCCCCCCCTTTTTCGTCAAGTTGGGTGTTCCATTGCCATTCAAATATTGTAGGTGTGTGAATTCAGCAAAATAATCCAATACAGTCCAATAGTCCATAATAGTATCCACAGAACTGGTAATATCAGAAGTCGTTGACTTGAGCCTTTTACAGCTCAACATATTAATATTGCTTTACTTTTTATACCTCATGTTTATACTTTTTTCTGCTACATGGTTAAGACCAAGATAAAGCAAGAGCTATATAACAAAAATGTAACTTTTGTATCTGATAAGGTCAGTCAAATCTCCTCAGGATTTACTCTGAAACCCCTGTAACCGCAGTTTGTAGCTCCTTTGTCAGTGTCGGCCATCTGGATGAGTCAAGGCCATTGCTTGTCCAGTTTACTCTCTGTGAAAGCCTGAGAGAATTTTCTCTCTAGGTGACTCTCCTTAGGTCCACTATACTGATTTTCGATCACTTTCCTGTGTGGCCCTGTAATAACCTTGAATAGAAAATTTGGGACACCACTGAGTTACAGGATTGTTATAGTACAGGTTCTCTTATGTCCTGAATCCTCAGCTGTGACTTATAATGATCCTCCTGTCTCAGCCTCCCAGGTGCTGGGATTATAGGCGTGTGCCACCATGCCTGGTTTCAGTGGTCGGCATGGAGCGCCTGGAATTCTACAGCTGGCATGGAATATAATACCAGGGATCAAATCCGGATTCTTGTGCTTGCCAGGCAGATGCATATAGATTGCTGAGCTATCTCCCCAGCCTTCAAAAACCATTTTATGATATGTTTGGATTGTTGATGTTTTATGTTTATTTGGTGTGAATCTGGAAGGGTTCTGGGTTAAAAATGTGTTTTACATTTAGCATAAGCATATTTGAAGGTTTTATTTTCTGCTATGTTTAAACTAGTAAATTCATGAAAGTCCTATCCCCCACGATTTTGCCAAAGTAAATCTCATTTCATGTGCCAAAATTCTTTTACTCTGGAATGTATTTATTTGCCTTTGCTGAATTCCTATAGGAATTAGTAGCCTTATCATTTGACAATTTTCTCCTTTGCAGTTGCTCACACATAGTCATAGGATGTTTATACTATTGTTGTCCTAGAATTTGATTCATTTGTTGACTTTGTAAGGTTTCCACCTACAGGACAGGATGTTGTCCTATCATCTTTTTATTTATTTTTTATTTTCTTCTCTTTTTCTCCCATCCACTTGCTTTTGACTCCATTTTACTAGTAGAGTATCTTGTAGGCACTTAGATTATTGCGATAGTGTAATGTTAAAAATGTTCTGAGTGCATTTGGGGGAAGTTAGGGGTTCTGGTCCTGTAAATTTATGGTGAAGCTGACACTGAAAAAGTCTGGCAGGATTTGTGCACTTGTTTTAGTCAACAGGTATCTAGATGTCCTTTGAGAGGTAATCATTGTGGCCTCAAACTCACCCTTGTCTGTGTTGGACCTTGATGTAAATCTAGAAGAAACCATATGTGACAAATGGGACAATTTTGGTGAGATATGGAAGAATTTCTGAAAATTGAGTGCTGGTGAATTGTCAGTTTTTGTTTTTCTTGGAAAAGCCCCTGCAAGGAAATTTTTAGAATATTACGTTATGCAGCCTGGAGACTTACTGACCATTTGGTCTGTTTGTTGGCTTTCATTAGTTTGAGAGAAGAATTAAAGCTGGGGTGGGAGGAATTGTACTTTAAAAAGTATAGGAAATATGGAGTGGACAAAAATAATTGCTAGAATCTATTTGTAGGTAGGGAAAGAAGAAAATAAAAAGTTCAAGTAATAAGCATGATAGATAGCCAGATATTAGGGTGGAGACTAGATATGAATGCTATTTGGCAACCTTGATTATGCTTTTGCTTCTTTTCCAGAAGGTTTTGAAATGATTAGAGTGGGTGGGGAAACTCCACTGCAGATGACAGCTTAAGTGTTGGAAAAATAGGAAATTGGCCTGAGTGGCTAGGCAGAGTAGAAAGAATCAGAATCGAAAATAATTCCTTTATCCTTGGCAGTACTCTGCACAGCTTATAAATTCTGTACTAATGTTTTCTGGTGTTGTACCAAAAAGTCATCCATTGTTATGTATAGTGTTTCCTTTTTGATCAACTTGTTCACTGCAGAAATGATAGGATATAGAAGATGTGACTGATTGATGAGTTGCGCGGAAAAAAGTTCTGTCCCTTTGTAGACCAAGCATACTTGTGTAATGTGTGTATGCACACAGGTATGCTCTTAAGCATACAGTTACAGAGTACTTGTGCACAATATTTATGTTACTATTATATGTCTCATTTCACTTGAGTAGTCTTTCTTATTAACTATATTTAGATAATGGATTTGTATAATCTCCAACTCATTTGAAATTATTTTTCATATATTTGACTCTGCAGAAAAAAATTGGGTATTAATTTTATGATCAAAAAAGCAACTTTGTTTTTTAAAGATAATTTGTTTACCTTTGGATTGTAGTATCATTTGCATTATTTCCTGATCCAGGGCTGGGCCACCTCTTACTTAAGCAGTAGGGCTGAATTGTGTCAGCAGTGCTACTTAGGGGGTTTACCCTAATCCAAGCGTCCTTGGGTCGTGTGCTGGCAGCAAGCAAGGTGGTAGCCATTGTTGTGGGCCTGGGCTGCATGTGTGAGTTCTGAGGATCTCTGTGAGTACCCTGTGAGTCTGTGGTTGAAAAATGTGTTTTGGCATTTTTCTTGGAATGCTCTTGGAATGTACCCTTGATGGCAGAAGGGTAGTAGCAGTTACTTTTTGTTGTTATTGTTTTTTAAGGAATCATTTTGGAACAGAATGGATGTCTGTGAATTCTACTTTACAGGTTGCCATTAACCTGTATATGTAGAGTAATAGCCAGAGCTGGTGGAGACAGTACAGATTTGGCTTTTTGGTAATAGGATGGAACAGGTTTCTGGGAAGACAAGCTTGCTTTTTACTTGATGATACATTAGTGATACAAAAATTATATTTAGGGGATTCCAGAACAATAAAATGTTAGGGGTTTTCTTGTCCTGTGTCTTAGTTATGATAGCTGCCAGCAGCTGCCTTTCCAGACAGGTGCCCCTCACTTCTTCACCTGGTCAATGTTTCTGTTCTTCGCTGTGATTGCACACTAACCAGAACAGTAGGAGGAGAAAATACCCTTATCTACTCTGATACATGTTAGGTGCTGATGAGTGATGGCTAGTGCCTGTGACTATTAAAAAAAAGCCACTGTTCTACACTTTAATTTTGTTTTCCTCAGTAGGATACTGAAAGCCTAAAGGTGTGAGGTGTACTGGGGAAAGATGGTCCCAAGAGAAAAAAAGCCCCATGAAGGAAAAAACACTGAGGGGCAAGCTCAACCACAAATAATTTGTTCATCATGTAGTTGACTTAACATGTCACTGCAGAGAAGTACCAGGAAGTTCTCTCTTGCCAGGAGAGCATTTCTGCCATTTCTCAGGGCATTTTAAAAACCTGATCTCTCAGTTAGTTAGCTCAGTTTAAATTTTCTTAAACCCTCTTAATCTATGAAATAAAGAGTTGGCTAGGTTATTTTCTCAGGTCTTTTCAGATCTAAAATGAATAAATTCAGGAGAATTATATATGCCAAAGTATATTAATCTGTAATTTATTCCAGAGCCTTTTCTAGTTTCGTCCTGCTTTTTTTGGAAATTAGTGTCTTTTTGCATAGCAATCCATAAGATCATACTTAATCAAAAGAGACAGTCATTCAGGGTGAAGATAGTAAATCTCATATTTCTTACATTTTCTTTCTTTATGTGAAGCTCAAAGGACGACATGCAATCTTGTGTTGTAATATGGTAAATAGTATTTGTTCCATTAACATGCTGCTTTGGTTGAATCATTGGGGTGATTTCTTGGATACTAAAAGAATAAGATGATGATGTCTCAGCTGTTTTTTGAAAATATAGGTGCTCTGGCTTTCTTTTCATTACCTCATTTCTTTCACAAAGGGCGTGTTGGTTGCTGTGGAGGATGCAGAGATGGCTATGGCAGACATGTGTTAGGCTGGGCAGGCTGGGTACTTAACATTGTTTGATGTGATAATTTTGAAAGTCAAAGTAAAGATACCCTGGAAAATTGGAATCACAGGCTGGTGTGGTTGCACATGCCTGTGACCCTAGCATTTGGAAGAGTGAGGCGGGAGGATTGCTGTGAGTTGTAGACCAGCCTGTGCTACAAAATAAGATCAAGGCTAACCTGAGCTACATAGCCAGACCCTATCTCAAAAAAATAAAATAAAATAAAATAAAATAAAATAAAATAAAATAAAAGAAAGGAAAAAGAAAAGAAAAAACCTGTTAAGTGCAGGACTTTGATTTAGGACTCACCTTGGCCTCCTGGTGAGTGACCTTACACACCTCTTAAGTTTCAGTTTCTTTAAAATAGAGACTCACACAGCACATTTCTCAGTGTGGGTATGCAAAAATAAATGCCTGTATGCTGGCATGGCTTGTTTGTTAGCAACAAAGTATAGAAATACAGGGCTTATAATTCTAAAAAAATTTTTTAGTTGCTTAACTAAGTTGTCCTAATGTTTGAAGTTTATTTTAAAAATTTTGTTTGCATATTTAGCATTTGAAATTGTTATTTTAGAAGACATTAAGCTTTCTCTTGCATGTTAGTGTGAGTTAAAGTTGTTCCCTCAATAAATTCTAATTTTACAGACTGTCTTTCTACATGTATGGTCCTGTTTTGTGTTAGTTTTTACTGCTTTTCTCCTCTCAAATGCATCAGTCCTGTAGTATTTTAGTGGAAACATTGTTCTCTTTGTTAGGGCTTAAAGAAGTGCCTTTGTCATTCTTTTGAGACATTCTGCAGATGCCATTTTGTAGCTCTGAAAAATATGTCCCTGTTCTTGTGCTGTGTGAAATTATGCATGTATTATTTGGTATTTTAATGAAGTTGTGGAGAAAACTTGACAGTAGTGCTTGTCATATGATAGCAAAATGAAGAAAGACCATCTTGGTCTTATGTACATATGCATTCCCTGTGTGGTCTAAAAGTGGATCCCATCTGCAACTTAGAGATGACCACAGATGCTTAGTGCTTAAATTTGACTAACTGCGTGGGAAACTATTAAAACAACTGAGCAGAACGCTAAGCCTTTTGTTGATTGGTATTGCCTTTTAAAAGTCTCTTAATTTACATGTTCTTAATAGCATTTTAAGTGGCAAGTTGTACTATAATTTGCTAAGTGGCTTTAATCCTTGCATTAAGAAGTAGGGGCAAAATCTGTTGGGAAATTGCCCTGAGAAATCCAGGAAATTCCTTTCATTCCTTTAAGTCCAGTTAAAATCTAATGTAAAATGTTCTCTTATGTAAGTGTCTGAAAGCATGTGCTTCTTAGAGTGCAGTAATTTCTTATGCATCCTTCCCAGTTCAAGAAGCAACATGTGAATGTATCTCTGTTTTAGAAAATCTAAACCACTTGGAAAAGTATAACTTTGTTGGGACTTTTTTCATCTTGTTTTATGCTGAAAGTTGCTAAGTAGTAGCAATGAAATAAAGGGGATGAAACTATACATAAGGGACTTTAGATTTCTTAATTACAGCACCAATATGTGGTAAGTGTAGAAAACTGGGTGACATAGAAAAAATTTCTTGGTGTCCACATTTTAGAAATAAATGAACACTGTTACCATTTTGGTTGTGCATTTCTAGTTTTTATCTGTGAATTTGTACATACGGTTTAACAACATTTACCATTTAAACTTGCTTATGTTTTTTGATTGGCAAAATAAGTCAAATGTGTATCCACTAATTATTAATGTAGTGTAGATTCCCTTTGAGAATTTTAGCCTATAGGACAGTCATTAGATGGAATGTTTAAAAGTTCACCATGAGTAGAAAACGTGTCTACTTATTGCCCACAGATGTGTATCAGAAAGGATTGGCTGATCATTTTGAATGTCTTTTAGGATCATAGAAGTGTATTATGTTTTACTTTGAGATAAAAATCTTATCAAATAAGTCTTGACTCTGCCTAAAAAGCTGGCTTACTGCTTTTGAACAAGAGCTGATTCTGTTGGGAACTGGCCCTTGTTGTCTGGGAAGAGGTACACAAAACTTACAGTGTTTGTATGTGTCTGGGCCTCAGCTGGGCTAGTTTTATATAATTTCCAAGCCCTTTGTCATCCATTCCATCTGTTCTTTTTTTTTTTTTTTTTTTTGTCTTTTTGAGACAGGGTCTCACTATGCAGTTCAGGCTGGCCTTAAGCTCACTTTGTAGCTCAGGCTGGTCTCGAACTCACAACAATCCTCCTGCCTCAGCCTCCCGAGTGCTGGGATTACAGGCATGCGCCACCATGCCCGGCTCCATCTGTTCTTTAAAAGATAAGTATACATTCAGTATGGGGTGGATCCTGTTCCAATAAATTCCATAGCAAAAACAAACTCATGCTTTATATAGATGCTCTTGTATAGTCACAGATCTAAGCGGATCTAAGCGGATTGAAGTCCCCAAGGGAAGTGGTAGATACTAGGGCCAGTCCTTTTCCACAGCAGAGAACTACTGAGAAGAATATTTGTATTTGATATACAGAAACTACTACAGAAAGAACAAATTCTCCTGCTTAGTTAAAATTGTGCTGTTTTGCTAGTCATTCAGAATGTATTGGATTGATGTCCTGGTATGGTTAATAAGGACTGGTTAAACAGAATGGTGGGAAGAAATAAGAAGGGATTAGAAAGTAGGATATTCCATTCCAAGTTATAGCTGTTTCCACATTGCTTGAGTAGAACTACTCAAAATCAGGAGACTAGATTTGTCTGGCGGAAAAGAAAGGATTACATAGATCAGTCAAGGGAAGATAGGGATGACAGTTATGTTGATATTTGTCACCTTTTTTAGTCTGGTATGTGTGTATACATACATGGATATGCGCACAGTTTTAGTCTGGTATATATACATACAAGCACAAATTTATTTTTAGTCTGGTATATATACACACAGTCTGGTATGTATGTTCACACATTAGTCTGAAACGTATGCATACACCCAAACACCTACATTTTAGTCTGGTATGTATCTATGTGCACACTTTATGCGTGTTTATGTATAATATGTAAATGCATAGATTCTTTTAGTGCAGGTATCAGTCTGACATAGTGAAGCTTTCATAGCTGCACACAGTCCTTTCCTTTCTTAGGAGAGAGCATACAGAGTGCTTTTGAGCTTCTGCATCAAGAGGCAGTATCTTATCTCATAGTGCACAGACTGCAGGTGCTGTTCCTTCTTCCTGTTCTGTGGTGATCCCCACAGAATTAAGTCACCCCTAGGAGATGCTCTGCCCTGTCTTTCCTATTGTATGACGCATCCATTCTGTAGGAGCCAGTTGTGTTCATGGGGTGGACAGTTAGGCAGATGACAGCAGTGATTGCTTGGGCCTTAGCTTGCCCCTTGTGATTCCTGATCAGAGATCTCCTTGTTCCTGGGGCTTTCCTTTACTTACCATGTTGCATTTCAGGGCCATCTTGGAAATATGCTGCCTTACACTGCACTCATCTTAATCTTGTCTGACATTCACATTCTTGGCATTTTGGTTACTCTGCTTTTGAATATGGATAGAGATTCAGCTGAATTGCTTTGCCTTTTGTAGCCTTGTGACTTGTATGTGTGTTATATACTCACAAACAAGACTACTTGGTTCTCCTCATACCCAAGATTCATTTTGGATATTCTATGGCTTAAAAATCAGTAATAAAGCTGTTGTTAAGTTTGATCATACACAGTATTATTCTTAATATTATGGAAGCTTGAGTTGTCTCCCCCTCACCAAGAGTAGACATGGAAGGTGGGAAATCTAGACCTAAAATGCAAGTCAGTATTAATATTCACTGAAACTTGAAGATGCTATCTCATTTTGCAGGAAATGGGATGGTAAGACTTAAGGGAGTGTGAGAAGTAGGAAAGAGAAGTGGAAAACATACCACGAAGCTGGATTCGAGCCAGTTTGTGCTAAACCCAGAAGTTACTCTGAGGAGTTTGGTTCTCATCATGTAGGCCTTGCAGGAGCCACTGGAAACTTAAAATTATTATGCTGTAGTGCTAAGGATTGAACTTGGAGTGGATTGAATTTGGAGCTTTAAGCATGGTAGACAAATGTTCTACCACTGAACTACACTCAGCCCTATTATTTTTGAAAAAAATGTTACAGAGTAGGGACTCACAGGTGATAAAACCAGGCTACTAATGTCACAAGTCAAACTGAAAGCAGGAATTCAAAATGGTAATGTCAGGGGTAGATGAACGTATAGAGAAAGGACAACACAATGAGCCAGCTGGACAGAGAGAAATGATCTCCACATTGACTCTTATTTTTAAAAGGGGATTTAATAGTAACAGTTACTCAGTTAGATGCAATCCATTCATTCATTAATTCAGTCACTCGTTTGACTACCTAGTATATGCGAGGTACCTATTAGGCTGTGGAGGATATGAGCATAAATTGTAGTCTTTGGCACTGACTGCTTACTTTGAGATCTAGCCTGACATACCAACTGTATGGTGGTAGAGACAGATGCTAGCAGGTGGGAGTAGTGGATATGTCATTTTTCTTACTGAATCATTTTGTGTAATGTTTCATGGAATCTTATTGTTTATCAAACACTATGGATACGAAACCATTTGTAAATCATCCACTTGATAGTTGTTGAAGAAATATTTGTTGAAAGATTATGTCTTTTGTGAAAGAATAGATTTTGGTTTTAATTTAAAAGAGCATTTATGTTATTTGCTATTGGTTGTCCCTTTATGGAAAGGATACTTTTTTCAACTGAAACTTCCTGGAAGTATTACTCTCCCAGGATTTCTGTCCAAGCATTTTGTTGAAACCAGTGGGTGGGTGTATGTTTAGATCCAAGAGAAACAAATTATAACCATGGAATGTGAACTTTTCTCAGTATTCTCAAATCAAAGGTTGAAAAATATTTTTATGGCTTTCTTTACAAAGACTAAATCTTTCTGAAGAGAAATAAAGCAGAGATAACATATTAAGCCATATATGCATCTTAGTATTCTTTTTATCTTTTTAGTTATTAGCATAATACTTCAAAATGTTAGTTGAGCATTTTTTGCCACAATTTAAAAACATACAAAGTGGTATTAAGAAATATATATGTGGGAGTCTTTGGCCTGAGCTGTGAGTTCAAGTAACATCAAATGTTGTTTTTAAGTTCTAAAGGCAAACAAAAATGTGTATGCTTGGTAAGCATCCTCTTATAGAAAACATGAATTAGACATGTTGAAAGCCTCTTAACTTACTAAATTGAAACACATTGGAAAATGAGTGAAGTCTCTGTAGCCCATATATAAAGACTATATAAGTGTGTACTTGCTATACCATATCCATCTGCTTAAGTTTTTTTCCTCTCTGAATGATCAGCATTGTATTTTGTGAAGATGTGCAAGACAGCCATGTAGATAGGCTAATAACTTGGTAGATGGTGGAGGTGGAAATAAGGTCGAGTGCCATAGCAGTCAGCATGTTTCAGGCTCAAAACATTGGCGTTTTCAGAACATGAACTTGAACTCAGGTTTTGCTGTATGACCCAAATTTACTGAAATAATTGCTTAAGTTATAAGTGCTTTAGGGCGTTTATTCCATGTCTTAAGCATAGTATGCAAATCACTTCTTTATAGGATATTTGTACTAATATAGAGATCTTTTCTTTATTCTTACATGAAACAAAACACCAGATTTCTGATGTCCAGGGTCTCCTCTTTGACTTATCATCACAGTTTGTTCTGTGTGCCACAGTTTTCTTCTGTATGACATTTCTCTTGTTCTCAATCCTTGGATTTAAAGTAGGTTTGCTGTACATAGCACAGAATTGGGTCTTGTGTTTTACTCAGGCAATTGATACCTTTTAATTGCTGTCTTTAAACTGTTTAAATATAATGTAATTATTGCTATAGTTGGCTACCACCTTGCTATTTGTTTTCTGTCCCTCTGATCTGTGTCATCTTGTTTTTCTTTCTGTATCATACTTGTTGTAGATCTGCTTTTGACATAAGGTCTTGCTCAGTCTTAAGAGTGGCCTGGTAATCTCTGTGTGCCCATGGGTGGATTCAAATTTGTGTTTGTCCTGCCTCAACCTCCTGTGTACTTGGATCACAGGCATGAATGAGCCAGCCTGTCCAGCTCAGTGACCGTAAGCATTTAAGATCTTTCAGTGATACAAACACCAACGTATAGCACACCTGCTATAGGTTCACCACCACTGCTGTAGGTTAATTCAATATATTTTTTTCTTATTCCACTTTATTGCCACTCTGGGCTTATTAGTTACACCTTTTTGTTTTTATTGATAATCAATCTAAATTGAATACATTAACTTGCCTCCTAACTTGCTATTTTTCCTTTGTTAACTTTTTCAGTGGATGGCTTTACTGTTCAATTAATTGCTCTTTATTTTTTTTTCCTCTCAAACTCCCATACATCTTCAGTCATATATTTGCTTACCATTCTACTAATTTAGTGTCTCTTGAAGTTTTCTACTTTATTCCACAGACACCTTCTCTACTCAAATGATACCACTTATACAAAGATGAGCCCTCAGAAGTTCTGACCCTAACCTGAACTCTTCCCCATACTGGGGGTTGAACCAACCAAAGCCTTCTCATTGAGCTGTATCTCCAGCTCTATAAAAAAAAAAGCTCTTGAGACAGGGTCTCTTGCTGTCTTTCGAAGGCTGGAGCTTAAACTTGTGATCCTCCTGCCTCAGTCTTCCAGGGTTTTGGGATTATTGACATGTACTACTGATCCTGGCTTGTGTGGTTTAGTTTTAACTTAGGTAGCCAATGAAATGTATGTCCCAACATTTACAAAGAATTTAAGCCTTTACTCTTTTGAAAACAGAAGAGGTTTCTCTATAACAGGAAAATGCAAAAGAGCTTCTCTTCTTTACTATATTTTCTGATTCTTCCTAAAAAAAAAAAAAAGGATAGGGCAGCTTCAGACTCTTTAAACCAGTCCTTCCTCATAAATCAATGTCAACACTGTTCCAGCTTGAATCTCACTTGTTTTTTTTTTTTTTTAAAGAGCTATTTGTTCTTCTTTACACACTTGGTCTCTTCCTCAATAAGTCAGTCAGAATTTAAATTATAAGGGCTTAATTCTCTTTGGGAGTGATAGAACACAAGCTGTGACCACCCATTTGTTAACCTTTATTTTGAGCATTGCATCACCCGGTGGAGCTTGTAACTCTTGGTGGAGAGAGGCCCAATGAATCAACCGAAAGAGATTATTCAGCAGAGTAAGCATTTTCTAGGGATTAATGATGTTGAATGTCTTTATGTGTGATGATTGCATACTTAATATTTTTATTTGGAGGATATCTGTCTTTAGCCCAGTTTTTAAATTATCATTTCATTAAATTGCAGGTGCTCTTTTTATGTTCAAGGTATTAGACTTTTCTCAGCTGGGGAGATAGTTCAGCAGTCTAAGCGCCTGCCTGGCAAGTGCAAGGTCCCTGGTTTGATCTTAGTTACTAGATGGTGCTGGCACTGGCACTGGGCATGGTGTTGCATGCCTATAATCCCAGTGCTGGGGAGGCTGAGACAGGAGGATCACTACGAGTCTGAGCTGCGTAGCAAGACCCTGTACCAAGTAAATAAATAAGTAAAAATTGAAAAAAAAAGATCCTTGTCAGATACATAGTTTGTAATTATTTTTTCCAATTTTTTTTTCAACAAGAAGATTGACCTTTGCAGAAACATTTTTGGATGAGGTCCAGTTCATTCTTTTACTTTTGTTTTTTATTTATTTATGTATTTTTTCATTCTTTTCCTTTTATACTTGTGCTTTTGGTGTTGCCTAATCCAAAATCCTGAAATCGTTCTTTTGTTTCCTTTTGTGAGTTTTGTATGTTTTTGCCCTTCCATTTTGAGTTATTTTTTGTCTATAATATGAGATAAGGGTTTAAATTTTTTTTTTTTTTTTGCATCAGAATATCAAGTTGTCCTAGTACCAGTACCATTTGTTGAAAAGACTATTTTTTTTTCTCCATTGAATAGTATTGGTACTCTTATTTCTGGACTCTCAGTTGTTTCCCATCAGTTTGTATGTATGGCGATACTGTTTGCATTATTCTCACATTATATCAGTTTTAGCATTAGGAACTGTCAGTCTCCTTACTTTGTTTTTCTTTTTCAAGATTAGTTTTGCCATTTAGGACCTATTGGAATTCCATATGAATTTTAGGATTACTTTGCCCATTTCTACAAAATAAAAAAGCAGCTGGGATCTTGATATGTGATTGGTATAGTGATAGTGACCCCCCACTCACTATGAGGAGTAGTGTCATATTAACACTATTAAATATTTGAATTTATGAACACAAGATACTTTTCCAGATTTTTAACCTTTTAAAATTTCTTTCAATAGTGTTTTCTAGTTTTCAGTATATAAATTGTATGCTTCTTTGATTAAATTTATTTCTCTGTATTTTTGAAGTTGGATGGATGGAATTATTTTGTTTTCATTGCTCATTGTGTATGTAGAAGTAAAACATTGTGTATGTTAATCTTTTATCCTGCATCTTTGCTGAACTAGTTGCTTCTGTAGAGTGTACCACTGAACCTGGCTAGATTTTTTTTTTTAAAGGTTGCTTTTTCTTTTCTTGTCTAATTGCCCTGGCTTGAACTTTCAGTATAATGCTGAGTAGAAGTGCCAAGAGCAGATATCATTTTTCTTTAGTGGTAAAGGAAGCCTTTCAGTCTTTCTCCATTAAGTATGGTATTAAAGGAAATACATGGTGTTAGAAATAGCAGTGGAATAAAGTTTGATGTGTGAGGCAAAGCCTGGGTATAAATGCAAGATGTGTGCAGGTTTATGTAAAGGCAGCTCTGGAGTTGGTGAATCAAGTGTCATACCAGGGTCCAGATTTGGATATGGTTAACTCCAGGACTGGTGATTGACCACTACAGCTTCCCATTTCATGCTCATGAGAGGAAGTTAAGTGTTTCTTTGAGCATTTTATTCAGATGTAAAATAAATTTAATGATACTTGCCATGTGGAGATTCTTTGGATCATAAATGAGATTTTTTGGTGAAATGAAGAGGTCAGTCACAAAACAGGCAAACTTCTTACTCCTACCATGATAGCACTAAGGGGTTTCAAAAGCATATTTGAGGCTTAGGCTGAAAAGTTGATTTATCTCTTGGCTTTAGAATATTTGACTTTTTACATTTTGGCACAAGTTTTTAGTGCTCTGTTTTTCTAAAATTTTAGATGATATCCCAATTAAGTCATTTGTTGGTAATTACTTTATTTCCCTCTTTTGTTGTTGTTACTCGGAAATATCCCAATTAAGTCATCTGTTGGTAATTACTTTATTTTCCTCTTTTTTTGTTGTTGTTCAGAATGAATTACTGTCAGGAAAATTATAGAATGAATCTTCTGTAACTGACAGTTGGGTTGCTATATATTTAAACCATAGATTTTTAAATTTTGTGGAATACAATTTAAGGTAATTTTTATTTGGTTGTTGAAAAGTGGTTATTGGAAACCAATAATTTGTATTTGGCTGTAGAAGCAGTATTTATCTCGGAGTATTTATTGGTGTTACTTTAGAAGTGTAACTGAAACTATAGCAGCAAAGTGTCACAAAAATACTGATTTGATTATTTGAATTGTTTTTCTTATATTGGAGTCATTCATAATTGGTTACAGGATATTGGATTTTTTTATTAGTTTTCATAGATATCCAGATGTCCTATGTTTATAAATTAAAAATAAACCTATATAAAATATACGTAGGATCATCTAAACCTTTTCAATCACTAGTACACCTTAAAAGTTTGGAGGAAAAGATAAAAGCTGGGAATGGTATTGTGTGCCTGTAATCTCAAGACTCTGGAAGGCTTAGGAAGATCAACAGTTCAAATTCAGCCTGGGTGACTTAGACTGTGAGGGTTCTGGGGTCAGTCCCTAGCACTGTACCCGTCTCCCCCATTGGGAGGGAAGAAGATTTTGTAGCTCCAAATTCTTTTTTAAAAAAATGTATTTGGTACAGAGTCTAGAGAGTCTCACTACGTAGATCAGACTCATAGTGATCCTTCTGTTTTCAGCCTCCCAAGTGCTGGGATTACAGGCACATGCCACTATGCCCAGTCTCAGTCTCCATCTCAGCTGCCACGGGGGCATGGCTGGCAGGGGATTGAACTGGCTGCAGTCCTCTGCCTCAGTAAGTGTCCAAATCCTTTTTGTGTGATGATGATGGCTTATAGTTTATTTATTATTATGCTTTGTATTTAGGACAGGGTGTTCAGGGTCCCACTGTGTAGATCGGACTCATAGTGAGCCTCCTGTTTACAGCTTCCCAAGTGTTGGGATTACAGGCATGTGCCACCATGCCCAGTCTCAATAACCCTCTCAGCGTGCCCTAGGGTTGGGGCTGGCACGGCAGGCCCAGGGTTTGAACCCTGACCCTAATCCATTGAGTTATTTGGCTGGCCAAGGCTTAACATGTACATTTCTATGCTAGGTTCAGTGGGGAAGTTTTCTTAGTGAAAACTATAAATAAGTGCTTTTTAGTAATATTAATACTTTCTTTTATAAATTTACAAAGATATGTTGTCTATTTAGCTTCTTAAAAAAGCTAGAATTTGGATTAGGAGAAAGCAGTTCTACTAAACAGTTTACAAGGGAAAATAGCTTTGCTGCAGGCTTTTATAGACTCTCTTGCTGAGAGGAAGAACTGCTATTGAGTTAGCTACAACTTCAGTAGAAGATGTCTTGCAGCTGTGCTTATTTGGGTTCATTCCAGAGATAGTATTTGTGCACACTCTCAGAATGTCTTAAAGGCCCACCCTGGAAAGAATCCAAGTCTATAAAAGGAGTTTTGTTTTATAACTGTTCACATGTTCTTATGGTGTTCTGGTGGTGATGGTGGTCTTCATTGTCTTGTCTGTTAAGCTGGCATTTTATTGAGACACAGTCTTCAGTTTAAAAATAGGAGTCACAGTTGCAGTTACTATATGTAATAAAATAAATTTAGTGCAAGGGTGCACATTATGAAAATGAACACCTCTCCTCAAGCTTTATGGCTCCAATGAGTTTTTAATTTCTGTCTCTATCTAATAGGTTTGACACTCATTGGATTGTATTCTTCTGGACAGTTTAATATACAGTGATTTACAAATCCAATGAACAAATTAGAAAATTGAAACTTTTTCAGGGAATCCCAGAGTTTTATAGTTTAAAATCTTGTGTTGAATATTCAGTAACTTAACCTGCCTTGTGCTACATGCTTACATAAATGCTGGAAGAATTATTGTTGAATAGTTTTCTAGGTTCAGTCTCCTAAACCGTATTTTCTCCAAAACTTTTCTCCTCTCTCCTGAGTAGGTCTCTTCCCTATCCCTTCCTTTAGGTCATTTAAGAAAGGCGACAGGGCTCAGGGCCTATCTTTCTTTTTGGCTTCCTTTCTCTCTGATCCTGTGTATATTTCCCATTACCCTTCCCTCTGGTTTCTGGGTAGGAGTATCCCTTTTACTGTCTAAGGTTAAATTCTGTGGCTTTTGATACTTTTTCCTGCATCTCAACTACATTCCATTCATTTTCCTTTCTTTCCCCTTTTTGTCTTCAACCTCTGCCTTCTCTGTCTTTTCCACCAAAAGCCTCCACCAAATCAAACCATCCATACCTCTCTTAGCCATCATCTGTCAACCGTCAAGTTTCTGGAGATTATCATTTGTTTCTTTCTTTAGCTTTTATTGCTAGATTTTAGAGATTATATGTACTTGCTACCTTCCTCTTCATGAATTATTTCTTTAGTCACTTGCCTGCACTCCAACTTTCTTGTTGACTTAGCAATCATGTGTTGCTTTTAAACTAAGCTAAATTCATATTTTTACTTCTGTCTTGTAGGTCATGGAGAATAATATGAACTTCATATTTTTGAAAGATGATTTTGGCAGCCTTGTAAGATCAGATGATGCAGTGAAAGGAATCTGGTTAAGATGATGCTTTGGTGATACAATCAGGACAGGAAGACAGGGCTAACATACATAAAGACAAACGTGGCCCATGAATTGTCAGTGAGCACGGTGAATAGGACAGATTTTTTTTTTTTTTTTAATTTATTCAGTACAGGATCTACAGGGTCCTTACACAGATCAGACAAGGATCAGACTTGTAGTGGTCTTTCCTGTTTTTCAGCTTCCCAAGTGCTAAGATTACAGGTATGGGCCACCATGCCCAGTCTCATTGCCCTTTCAGTACGCCCTTGTGGTCGGGCCAGCATGGCGGGCTGGAGATCAAACCCCAGCCAGTCCCTGTGTCTACCTAAGCAGGTGCTTTAATTCACTGAACTACCTATCTGGCTGGTCCAGGACTGAGCTCTTGACATGAAGAGTGGACTGCCCTCCTGCCAGTACTTTATGGATTTGCTTTGTCTCTGATGCTCATTCTTCCTTGGCAGGTTCCTTGATCTATCTACTTAGGAATTTATTATGTACACTTTCTTTTACTCTGTTTTCCTGGGAGTTTTGTCCATGCCTCCTGACACTTGTTGACCAGGTATTACAAATGTTCATGTGGGAACACAGTCTCTCAGACACACATTTCCTACCACATTTCACATGGGCAGTGTGGTCCACATGCTGCCAGCATGAAAGTTTCTGCTTCCTTCAGCCTTGTTTCCTAGTCTTGTTAGAAAGCTCTCTTTAGGTTAATGGTAGCACTGTCTACCCTTTGACTGCCAGGAGCCAGGGAACTTTGTCATAGTATTAAATCCTATCTCTCTGCTCACTAGCCACATCTGGCCTCCCATCTCTTTTTATTTGCATCTTTGTTCACCCTATCTTTCTCTTAGATCATAGGAATATCAATTTTTTTAATTTTGTGGAAAAAAGGTAAAACAAAATTTCATAACAAGATGATATGAGATAATAATAGTTAATACATCTCATGTTATCTTTAAGGTAGTTACTCAGAGTACGTGATATGGGTATAAATTCTCTGATCAATGTAAGTGCAAATCTTTTCTATGAAGTAAGAGACATTGCTAATATAACTAACTTGCATTGGTTACCTTTTCCCTTCCTTCCTTTCCCCTTTCTTCCACTCTAGTTCCTTTTTCCTTTTTAACATTTCTTCCATTTCAAAATATCTGTTGTACATTTTAGAACTTATTAACTCAGTTTCTCACAGCAGGGAACAATACGATGTTTATACATGATTCTGATTTATTTCACTAATGGGTATGGTCTCTAGTTGCATCCAATTACCGACAAAAATCTCCAGTTTATCCTTATTTGTGGCTGACTAGTATAAGTGTATAAAAATGCCATATCTTTTTTTTAAATCTGTTCCTCAGTTGATGGGCACTTGGGTTGTTTCCAGGATTTAGCTATTATGAATTATGTGGCTATAAGTGTTGGTGCACATGGGTCCCTGTCATATATTGTTTCTGCTTCTCCTGGAAAAATAGCCAGAGGGGGAATAACTGGCTTGAATGGGACCTCTAATCCTATCTTTTTGAGGAATTTCCATATTGATTTTTACAGTGGTTGTACTAGCCTGCACTCCCAGCAACAGTGGAGAAGGATTTTTCCCCCACAGTCCCTCCAGCATTTGTTGTTAGTTGATTTCTTGATGATGACATTCTTTCTGGAGATGGAATCTCAGTGTTGTTTTAATATGCATCTTTTGAATAACCAGTGCTATTGAACATTTATTTTCATATATTTGCTGTTTGTATTTCTTCATGTGAGAAGTGTGTATTCATCTCAGATGCTTATTTTTGGATTGGGTCTTTGAATTTGGAGGCTCTTGATAGTTTTCAGTTCTTTATATGGTCTAGTTAGAAGTCCTTTGAGGGATAATTGGTGAACATTTTTTCCCACTCTGGATTATCTTTTCACTTTGTTGGTGATTTCTTTTAATGTTCAAAAACTTTTTAATAAGATGAAATCCCAGTTGTTGATTCTTTGAAGTATTTCTCATGGAAAACAGCTAATGTATCGGTAGAGAAAGTAAGTAGGAATCTTGAAGACTTAGGCAAATAATTCATGAACTAGGAGCATCATTTTAACCAATTTCCTTTCATTGTATCATTTGTTCTCACATGACTGCCAAAGTAATCCTTCAGAAACACAAAGCTGATATTATTTTCCATTGCCTACAGGATAGAGTAAAAATATCTGAGTTTAGTATACTCACTGATCATGCATTGTTTGGCTCTTACTTCCCCTTTCCCATCTCCTCCAATCCCCACCCTATGTTCCAGGCAGATGCAGGACTCACTGTTCTGTTTATCTTTAACAGTGCCGTAGCCTTTCTGTACTGTTCCCATGCTGAGGAGTGTATCATGCCCACATAGAATCTGGCCTGTAAGTGTTCTCCTTAGGTCACCTTGTGCAGTGTTCTTTTCCTGTTGTAGTCAGTTACTGTTAAATCCTTTATGTTCATGGCAGAGCTCTTTTTTGTAGTATACTTATTTATTCAGATGCCCCTCTGTCACTGCCAAACCCTGATTTACACAGGTCTGTGTCTGTAACAGTTATCACCAAAGAAAGATGAATTTCTTATAGTATAATAAATATTAACAAAATTCAAGGATACAGAATCAAAATCAAGATTTTATAGGCAAAGGTAATGGTGAGTATCTTGATCTGAGGTTGAATATTACTATTTATGGTGGATGAGGCTATGAATTGAGAACATATTAGCCTATGTGTTTAGAGTTTTCTTCTATAATTTAGGTTTGGAGAGGAAATTTCACAAGTGAGCATTGCTGCAGTTTTCAGTTTACAGTGCACTAATAAAGCTGCAAAGGATCAGAAACGCGCTGAGTTGTCAAGCAAGGGTCTAAACTTTTGCAAATTACAGATATAGGCAGGAGGGGAAGGTGATATAGCAGAAAGGGACAGAGGGTTCTACCTCCTCAAGGCATCTTGAACTTATAGGACACCTTATTACATGTTTAGTATTTCCCTGAGAGAAGCAATGTTAAGTTTTACATATTTTTGGAAATTAATCCTACGTTGATATGTCTGATATTTATGTGATTTCAGTAGGGCCTTTTGGAACAATGGTGGCTATTTTAAAGGAAAGAAGAAAAAAAGAAAAATAATGGGATACAAAAAAGAGAGCAAGAAACAGTTTTCTTTCCACAAATTGTGGGGGAAAAAATGGAGCTTAGGATGTTTGTGATCTTTGTGTCAGGTGATTTAATTTTCTTTAATCCTTTAGTTGTCATTACCACTACCTAGCAGTGATATCTGCTCAGAGTGTGAGAATGAGTCAAAACACTGCAAGCTTATAATGCTTCTTTTGACCTCTCCAGGAAGTTGACTACTTCCTCTGTGCCTTTCCTGTGCCTTTCTGACAAGCCTGTGGCGCATGTGGTGTAATGATCTGTTTATGACTCTGTCTTCCCTTCTGGACTGTGAAGTTCCTCAGACTGTGTGGGAACAAACCTTCCCAAGGTCCTTAGGCCCCAGACCACTGTCTGATGGAAAGGAAGAACTCAGCAGAAGTTTTTTACTCAACTTAAGTGAAATTTGTAGGGCAGTTTAGGTTTGGCCCAGGCTCCAGTGAACTAGACTAAGCCACAGTGGAGTTATGTTGTGTTGTGTTCTATTCCACATAAAGCAAACTGTGAAGTGGATAATATTCAAAATCAAAACAAAAAGCCACAAAGACCAGGAAAGTCAGCGACTAATCAATTTGTCTGAGTTGGCATGCTAGGGAAGTCCTCTTGTTTTAATCCTTTAGGGAGATAACTCTGAAGGAGGCTATTTTTGCTATTTGTGCTTTCCCCCTTTTTTGTATCCTCTCCTTACCTCATTTCAGCATTCATTCTACAGAATGAGGTGTTGCGTGATTCTAGAATTCCTCCTCCCCAAACCTTAAAATCTTTAAGCTGAATTTGTTGTAATTCTCTGTTTTGATAATTAGTTCATATAGAATGAAAAAGATAACACTTTAATTGCTGGCTCATGCACTTTACTTTTGCAATTAATTTTTTTTGAGGAATCGGGGATTGAACTCAGGCCCTTGCACTTGCCAGGGAAGTGCTTATTCTACTGAGCCATCTCCCCAGCCCCACTTTTGCAATTAATTAAAAAAAAGATTTATTAAGAACTTTTTACTAGGGCCAGGAAGATATCTTGGAGGTCTAAAGGCTTGCCTTCCTTGGGCACCACATGCTGGGCTGGCCCACCATGCCCCTAGGTGCACGAAAACTGATCGTGGTGGCACATGGGTATAATCCCAGCACTGGAAAGGCTACGACAGGAGGATCACTCTGAGTTAGAGCTGTGTAGCAAGACCCTGTACCAAACAAACAAACAAATAAATAAACAGACTTTTTCCTAATTTTTTTTTTTAAAAAAAACAAGATTGTCAACCACCACTGCTTCATCCTCACCCACCCACCATCGGTTTCTACTTTCTAATCCTCTATGAAATACTATAGTATGCTTTTTTCCTTCAGGATCCCATGAGTCTGTAAGACTTTGTAATACTGCATTTTAGTAAATGTAAGTCAATACATGAGTCTAAAATTGCTAAGATGTCTGCTAGGAAGGAAATTTCTCAGATGACTCATGGCAAATTATTCTGGATTTGGAGCCTGTGAAAAGTTAAACTGTGGTAGTGTGTGGTCAGAAGAGAACTTTACTTTGGGGCCAAGGCATTAGTGGAAAAAAGTTTTTGTCCCTTCCTGCTGATGTCATAGGTCACTGATGCTGCTATGGATATAGCTGGGGTGTGGATTATTAAAGTTTATGTACCAACTAAAGCTCATCCATGTTGTAGAGCTGTGAGTTGATCTCATAAGAGTTTTGTTTCTTTTGCATTGTATTTAATTCCCCTTTTTGTTCTCCTAAAGTAGGAAGATAGTTTTAAAAGTTGAGAAATTATGATCCTAAGTTTAAGATGAAATTTCATACATATATATATATATATATATATATATATATATATATATATGAAAAATATTCCCCATCTGAATAGCCAGTTCCCTTAAATATTTTAAAAATAGCATTCTGAGGATAAACCTTCTAGTTTTTAGCTTTATAGTAGTACCATTTCAAAATATGATGTATTTTTGTCTTCCCAAGATAATGTAATAGATACAAATATATATGAACAATTTTTATACTGACATTTGTGTGTGTTTCCACTTATGTATTTTGCACCTTTGAATATGAGGTCTTAATTGGAAATGAATAAATGACACTGGACCTGATTTTTATACTTTTCTAATAATAACCTGCTGTATTATACAGGTTACTTATCTTCTCTAGCTTAATTTACTTGTCTCAGTTACTCTTCTTGTTGCTGGGACAAGTAACTGACACCCAAAATGAAGGAAGGAAAGGTTCATTTAGCTCACAGCTGTGGGAGGCTTCAGTCCATACTCGGCTGACTCCAAGGCAGAGTCACACAAGGCAGAGGGCATTAGTTCATGGTGCTGGCAAAGAGCAAGAGGAGTCAAAAGAGGAGTAGCAGCAACAGTTGCAACAGAGAGGAAGTCTTTCTGTCTGTCTCTTCTGTGGTACAATCAGGCTCTCTGCCCCAGGCTGGGTATAGCACTCATCCCATAATCCCAGTGTATTATGAGTTAATTGCAAAACTCTAGAAGACCCTGTCTCATGACTACATGAGGTTCTTGGGGGACAACTAGACACAAACCATAATATTATTTATTTGGAAAACAGGGATATTAAAATAGAGAATAAAGCTGAAAATCTGTTGGCTTTGAAGTAGATCTAATTGGTATATATTTTGGTACTGCTACTTAACTGTATATGTGAGTTTGAGAATTCAAATTTTTCTGGGTTCTGTTTTCAAATCACAGTGCTATAAAGTTTATTTTATTAATTTTCTTAACTTGTTTGAAAAATAACATGTCTTAAGAGTAGGATCATTTATTTTGAAGCCCAAAATTCCTGAGCAGTGGCATTGGTTCTATAATTAAAGAATGGCAAAACTGCCACCCCAAAATATCATAAGCTGTGTGAACAGAAATTTATTTTCTCACAATTCTGTAGGCTGGAAATCTAAGACAGAGCCATTAGTGTAGTTCCTGGTGAGGATGCTTCTGGTGTGTGAGGGGCTGTCTTTCCTAGTCATCCGGGAGGTGGAGATGATACCAGTGAGCATGTGTGTTACTCAGGTTCCAGGTCCATCCGTTTCATGACCTCACCTAAGCGTACTAATCTCTCAAAGGCTCTGTCTCCACACATGCTCCTCTTGGGGGCTGATGCAGCTCAGGAAGTATAGCAGAGCACATTTCAGTCCACACAGGAGGAGGGGGAAGAGGAGAGGCACAAAGGTGCTGAGGAGAAGCCCGGGTGAAGCCCAGGGCTCTCCCAGCTCTGTCTTGCCTGAGCCAGTGCTATGTGTCAGTAGCTCTCAGACTTCTGGGTCCCACAGGGCAGTGCATTTAAAAAATGTTTGGAGCCAGTATTTTCTCAATTTGCCATTGTACTATGAGTATTTATTAAAAATACATTTAGTATGAAAAGTGAGAAATGAATTTGAATAACAGATGACTCTGAATTGAATAAAATTGGCTATTCTAAAAAATTCACTAAATTGTCATTTTATGAACCAGTGAAAATTGTTGAAAATAAAACTCACTTTCATTATATACAATTATTTTTTAGCTGGGTATGGTAATGTATCCTTGTAATTCTAGTTGGGAGGCTGATACAGGAGAATTGCTGTAACAAGACCCTGTGTCAAAAACTGACAACACAGCAAAACATTTTCTTTGTAATTAAAAGAAGACTTCCTCTTCATCAATTTCATCCCCCTTTCCTTCCTTCCCTCCCTCCCTAACTGTAGGTGAATGTGAACAGATACATATTCATTGAAGGGACCAGCCAGATAGCTCAATGGATTAAAGCGCCTGCTTGGTTTAAAAGTAAGGACCAGGGTTTGATCCCCAGAATGCTGTGCCAGCCCAGCCCCTGGGGGGGATCTGAGAGGACCATTGAGACTCGATGTGGTGGTGCGCCTGTAATCCCAGCACTTGGGAGGCTGAAAATAGGAGGATCACCATGAGTCTGATCTGTGTAGTGAAAACTTGTAGACCCTATACTAAATACATAATAAGTACATATATACATACATACATACATACATACATATTATTTGACTCAGGGACTATTTTATAATGAGCATTTTGGTAGCAGGGTGAATTTATAAATATGTCCAGGACTATCTTTTCTTTTTTTTAGGTACAACATCTTTATTAGCATACAGACAATTACTGATTTTTGCAACCAAACAAGCAATCATAACAAATATTGTCATTATTACTTTAAAATTTTTTTATTTTATTGAGAAACAAATAGCAGTGAGACAGTTTCAAAACCGATTAGTAGGACCGTTTCAATAATTAATATGTTGCATATTGTTGTCTTCGTAGTGGTTATTTATAGTACAAGATGCAGACATGATACTCTGAGGAAGGACTATCTCAACCCCGAATTAATGTAAATATGCACAATGGAAAATAACTCTAGAATTTAAATTGCGGAAAGTAATGAGAGGGGTGTGGTTGTAGAAATTTAATTAATGATAGTTGTATCTCTGATCATTTTGACCTCAAATTGACACATTCTGGAAATGACACACTCTCCCTTGGTGACATTACCTTTACTTCTGTAAGTATTTGTAGTCATAGGACAGGTCATTGTGGGATTATCTAATCTTTACTCATTTCCAGTTTAGAATTGACAATATAATGCAGGGATTTATTGGCTTTCTATGTCAAGGTGCATACACAATCTTAAGCTAAAAGAAGCATATTTATATATGATGTAAAGGAAAAGGCATTCATTTTACAATTAAGTCAAGGAAAGGATATTTTTCATCTTTATGTATTTAACATTAGGTTCGGATTTGTGTGTTTTTTAATATCTAAAAATCAGTACTGTGTGGTAGTTTATAGCTCAAGATGATTTGACTGTGTGTTAAATACTTACACTTTTGATGTCCATAGGGTAGATTAAAATGATAAAAATGAAAAGTAAATTGATGGAGCACCAAAGCAAAGTGAAACCATTACTACAAAAACTGAGAAAAAGCCTCAGTAACAGTAGAACTGTAAAGATTATAGCTGCATCATCACGGTTTTTATGTAGGATTTTGATTTAGAGGATAGAATTGCAGTAGGAAACTGACTTTTTTCTTTGCCTCATGTGAATTTTCTAGCTGAGGAATGAAATGGCTGGGAACCAAACTGGGCTCTTCTACTGAGCATGTCCTTCTCCAGCAGGGTTGGCTTGGGTGGGGCCTGCTTTTCTCATTCAGCCTTTGGGCTCCAGATTTCCATCTGCTTTCCACTCTCAGTGACAGGGAACAGACGGCAAGCTTATGCTCTTGAAAGCTGTGTATGTATTCCAAGGGGTGATTTTAAGGACATTGATTGTAGCATTTGGGTTTTGTGTTACATGTTTGATTTTTCTTGTGAAGGAAGTCTGCTGCGAAGTGTGATTAAATAGCTGTAGGACTGAAAATTAGGAAAATACTAATGCATAGAGTAGATGGAATCTGGGTAGTACATTGTTTGGTTGCAGAGGAATACAGTATGTTCAGTCATATTTGAACCAAGTCTTAAGGGTAAAATACTTTTTTTTAGTGATCCGAGACTTTAGTTTTAGGCAACCTCTTTGTATTTTCCTAGTCAAATACTGAATTTCAGCATGTTATTAACATAACAATTGCTTTTTCAGATGTGACTTGTAAAAGTAATGAAACTAGTTTATTTTATATACTTGTGCTATTGTGTCACAATTGGTTGTTTTCGATGTTATGGTATAATAAACTATATGAAAGTTAAATATTTCCGAAGTACTATGAAGCCTTTGTAAAATTAGTAGTGTGTGGTTTTTATTTTAGCATGATTAAAGATGATAAATTTCAATTTAACCCTAAGTAAATATTGTTTAACTAGGGTAAGTATCAGTATCTTTTTATTGCTGAATATTTAGTGTTTTCACAGTGTAGTGATGTGAAAATTTACCGTGTCACCCAGATTCTGGTATCCAGATTTTAGGAAAAACATTTACTTTTTCTTTATATAATCTACCTGTTTCACCAATCGTTCTTCCAAAAAAAAAAACAAAAACCAGAATCCTTTGTTTCCGTGTTAATTCCTAACAAAATGAAAATCAGTAGCACTATAATTAGTAATGATCTTTGTAATTCCTTTGTACTTACTTGACAGTGCAGGGAATACCATGAAAGTCATTATGGTTTTTACTTGGTGGTTGTTTTCCCTTTTTATCTCTAAGAATATAAATTGCGGGCACCATGGCTGTGAAGGGTAAGCAAACTGTTGAAGTGATGCTGCTGATGGGACAGCCAGTCGCCTGCCTATGTCTGTCCCCAGCTTTTTAAAGATTGTAATAATTAAACAAAATACTGGGTTTCTTGTGACATTTTCACATACGCATAGAATGTACTTTGACTGTGTCTAGCCTGTTGCCTTTCCCTGACTCCCTTTTTTGTAGTGCTGTATGCATGGCATGCCGTTGTTGACTTGTAGTTTAGTATCATACTAGGATCACAAAGTTAATTTGGAACTAAACTTTGGTATTGCATTTGCTTAGATTTTTTGTTTTTTTGGTGGACTCTGAGGGTTAAATGCTTGACATATTTTCCAGGAGGATCTTCTGTTAAAGCACTTGTACAGATGTTGAACTTTGAAAATTTTACCTCCAAGAATATATTTAACTGAAGTAAAAACTTGTCAGAGCCAGAACCACTTAGCAGTAGTTATTTGCTCTTAATTTAAATAATGGAGTACTTTGAGTTAAACGATCCAGAATTAAACTATGGTAGTTTAATTCAAAGTAGAAATGCTTTTTTTTTTAAATAATGGGAAGAGTTTATAACATTACACATGACATGTCTGTAATTGCATTGTAGTAAGAGTTTTTCAAGCCTGGGGAAAGTTGCTCAGATGGCTCCAGATTTGGAAGGTCCATAATTCTACCATTTTATGGTACCCTTTGCTTACTCCTGGGCTGATGCCATCATCTGGATATGTTTACCTAAATTAGACATTTCATTCATAGTCTTATTTTTTAGAACATAAACAGAGTTGGCACAATTCTGAAAATTTTGTAAATATTTTAAATAACAAAAGA
>PVKA01008245.1:0-18286 GCA_004027165.1 Ctenomys sociabilis | reverse complement strand
TGGCTTTGACAAGCTTTTGTCTTATGACCTATTAAAATGCAGCGTCTGCAGCCTGTGCATTTGTCCTGTGCAGTTAACCTTGGTGGATTTGTCATTAGCTGATTTGGGAAGAGTCTCCTAAACCATTTCTATTGTTTTGTAACTACAGGACCTACGGTTTATTTAGACAGAAAATGTAGTAAATTAGTTATAAACTGCCACTGAAATGGGCAGTTTAGAGGGCAAGTGGGGAGCTTAATTAAGCACAGAGCAGCTCGGATGAGTGCAGGAAAAGTACACTCCTAGTATGTATTATGAGCAAGGGAGATGGGTGGTGTTGGTGCTCTGCTGTTTGAACCTGGTTGTGATGTCACTGGAAGAAACTGCTCACTACTGTATTTTTCTTTTCTGTAGTGCATTCTTTGATGATGGTCCAAACAAATGCTCCCTGAATGCTAAAACACCACAAAAGCTATTTATCAAGAAACCACTGACGCATGACATTGACTAGGAATATGTAGTTACTCATCTCACACAATTTCCCCCCTTTTCATGGAAGCAGATGGAGCAGGGAAGAGGTATGGAAAGGAAATATGACGACATCCTTGTGTTTGTTAGGCCAGTATTTTTCTGCATTTTCCTATAAATAAAAGTAGATGTTGCTGAAAGAGATGGAGAGTGTTTTGTGTGTGATTGCTGTGGCAAACAGAAACACTAATTTACACCAAGAATTTGGAGACAGATTTATTTTACGTCCATGGGTGCTGATTGGAATCATTCCCAAAATATCAGGCCCGGATCTCTGATAGTCTAAGGCTTTTCTATGATGAATAAACAGGAGGTGAAAGGTGAGACAGAATAGCCTGGCAGTTACTCTGATTTGGAAGGTTGAGATAGGATATAAGACTAGATTAATAATCATAGAGATTGTTACAGTCAGACATCCTGTGCATTTGTTTACACTGTGGTGGTTACAGGGGTCAAGAAAGTAATTACAAAGCCACAAAGTAATTATAGAACTAGGCAGTTTCAAAAGAACAAAGTTTTTTTTTTAAAAAAAACAATTTCTCTTATACAGTTTTTCTTTTCATAACCAGTTTACACACTTAGTAAGCATCTTCCCATTCCATTATTCCCTCCCGTTTAAAGAATGTCCTCAACTTTTAGAGAATTGTTATTTCCCAGTGTTTTGCTCCTGCCTCTTAGCAGAGAATAGAAATAATCTTTTTAGCCTATCTGAATATGTAGCAGTATTATTGTTAGAGAATGACACCTTTTTGTTTTAACTCCATACTGAGATCAGAAGGATAAAATAATAAGCAATTTTTTCAGGAACTCTTTATTTTTTTCAGTTTAACAACAGATGATAATGCTTTGTTTTTGGATACTAGGAATTGAGCTTGCGACCTTGTGCTTGTCAGGCAGGCAGGCACTATGCCACTGGGGCTACATCCCTGGCTCTGTAATACTTTTTAAGAATGCTACTTAGAAGCTGACGTTGAGCTCACACTACTTAAGAGAGCAGCTTAAGTGGAGTCAGGAGGGGTCTGTGAAGTGTGCTGAATTAGACACTAGCAGAAATTAGTTTCTTTGGGGTTTCTTGACTTAAACTTCATATGCTAGGACATGAATTCTGTTTGAGTCCTTCCAGTGCTATTCCTGAGCTGGAAGAGAATGGAAAGTGCCTGTGCTCCTACTGTCCCTGTGGCTAGAACTATGGGACAGGCAAAGTGGCATGGCTTGTGGTAGTCACTAGTAGCATTTGGATTGCCTCCAGGGAAACAGGCCAGTCAATTAGTTCACTTACTGTGTAATATCGTTCTCTTAGTCAAATATTTCTGCTTTTCAGTTCAGCGTAACCCAGGTCTCTTAGATGTGCATCTCTGTGCCACTCACCACTCAACAGTCACCACTGCTCTTTTGTACCCTTCTGCCCATTCTTATGTGTGCAGGTTCACTTATAGTATCTGTCACACCTTTCTATCAACCTAAAAGGTAGCATATTACATAAACTGCATAACTGAATCTTGCCTTTTGTACTTAACAATGTATCTTGGCATAAATTCCATAACTGGGGTGGAATTCCTTAAATTCTTCTTCAGAGCCCCATATCTTCAGTTGTATGAATGTAGCACAATGTCCCCCGCTGACAGATGTTGGTCCTTGGCTGTTACCATGTTGTAGTGAGCTATTGTATACATAATTATTTTAGGTATGTGCAAATTATTATAGCATCCACTTCTATAAGTAGGGTTACAATAACAGTTTAAGATGTACATAGTTGGAATTTTGATAGCTTTGGGCATGTTGACTGCTTGTGAGGTGTTTGTACTTTTTTCAGTTTTCTTTTTCAGCAATGACTGTGAGGGTGTCTTCGCCAAGGCCTTGTTTAGTTATTACATTTATAAACTTTTGGTTGCCTCTACTATAATCCTTAGCTTTATTTCTTTTACTAGGAGTCTAATAACCATCTTTTCATCTGTATCTGTACTCCCTGTAACCCTTGAATTTTTTCTCTTAAATGGGATGAGTATCCTTTAGCCACTTTTACTGCCATTCAGGTGATTTAAATCAGCCTTGCTAATTACAGAGTGAAATTTGTTTTGGAATTTTGATGTTGAGTCAGTTTATAACCAGTATGTTTTATATGATTTTTTAAAATTCAAGTTATGTGGATTCAACCAGAGAACAAGTAGGTCTCTTCCAAATACAGTTGAGAATGAGAATTGGTGATCTTTAAAAGTGATTTCCTGAAGAGTTGACAGTGATAGTTTTTAAGAAAACTGTGGCTGCTTTCCAAACTAATGACTTCTAAATAATCTTGCTACCTGTTTCCTTCACTAGACTGAGAATAGGATTCTTTTTTTCATTTGTGTTATTGATATGGATATATTCTAACAATATTCAGTAAACATTTGCTTTGAAAGAAGAAGGTAAGGGATTGTAGCTCAGGGATACAACACCAGCCTGGCAAGTGTAAGGTCCTGAGTTCAGTTCCTGGTACCAAAAAAAAAAAAAAAGGATAATATACTTACCTGACCCAAGTGAAAGCCATAAAACTTAGTGGGAAGTAGTAATTCATGGCAAAGTGTATGTGTCTCAATTTCTTAAGGCTTATTTGCTAATGCTTTCTGCAGAATATGCAGAAGCGATTAGGATACTTTTGGCTACAAGTAACTGAACTATTAGCTCAACTATTTGACCTGTGGCAGCTATGTTATCTTATGCAATGCTCACCGAGTCATAGGGCCTGATGATATGTGGCATGATGAGGGGGCATCCTCTCCTCTGTTACTGTTGCCATTATTCCCTAATGTATGTCACTACATCCTCAGTTGCACCCTTGAATCTGTCAGTGGATTCAAGGTGAACATGCATTTCTGGTTTTGAAACAGTATTGGGATGTAGCAGAGGAACCTTCTTGTTCTGTTTAGAGGGAGAAAATTTTTCTTGAAATCTCACCAGCAGACTGTGCATGTCTTCTTAGCAAGGAGAGGGAGAGTCTGTGATTGCTATAGACTGGTAGAACCTATGCTGTACCCATCCTGAGCCAGCCTGTGCTGCACACAGGCAGGAGGGGGAGAATTGCTGAGCAAAACTGGAGCTTTTGAAAAGGAGAAGGGGAGAGGAAATACATGATTTGAATGAATGCTGATCCTGCCTAGATTTCAACTAGCAAAGGGGTTGCCATTCATGTGTTTTGAATATATGGGCTTAATTTAACCCAGGTATTAGGTTGTATCTTCATAGAAAAGGTCTTTTTTCTAAGTCCTTTATCTCCCTTTAAAAATCAGTAAGTACGGTGTGGTGTGTTATAACTAGGTTGGGCAGTGTATTTCACAAATAACTTGTTTATTCTCATCATATAAACTGACAGTTTCTTTGGAACGTATTTGTACTTCTTGAATACAAAGTGTAGTATTTTTTAGATCTTTGGATACCTAAGAAAAAGAAACTGCAAGGGAGAGGACTAGTTATTGGCAGTAACTTTTTGGTGCTCATGCGTGGTGAGCACACACTTGTGTTACTCCTTTTTCCTCTACAGATAGTTTTTCTTCCCACTCCCATCTCTTCTCCTTGTAAATACTGGATGAATTTGAGAGGAATCATTCCAGAGTTTCCCAGTTGGACATAGGTAGTTACTATGACTGAGCCATTCCTACTCAGGCTGGTACATTTATTTTTCTCATGTTTGATACTTTAGTGGAGGATAATGGGGTGGTATTAAAAGACTTTCCTTGAGCTGTACGCTTTGGGGAAGTGCATACAAGAAGTGATTGGAGCTATCAACAAGATATTCTATATACCCTCTTCCAGGCACAACAGTAGCAGAACAAAACTAGTTTTGTCAGATCAAGAGAATGGCTAAATTAGAACTGTCCACACACCACAAATGTTGTTAAAATTGACAGTTATTTGTTGCGTAATTTTGAGTTTGAACAGAAACCTGCCTTCACCCCTTCACTGTAGTTTTTGAAGTATAGAAATACTTTCCATTCTGTAAATCTCATGTCTTAAAATTATGCATTTGATTCTACTGGGAGGGATCAAATACCTCACATTGCTCATATCTCAGAAGAGGAGAGTAGCCACTCAGCCCTCCCTGTCCTGTGCTCAGGATTGTGTAAACCAAAAGGCCTCAAAAGTAGCCCAGGTTATCATAAGGTTTTCTAGAAACACCTGGTCATAATAGTGCTAACTCCTTCCTTCCTTGAAGTTCTTTGTAAACATGTAGACTTCTGTATCTCTCTGTTTTGTTTTGCTTTGCTTGCTTCCAATTAAAGACCATTGTTTTAAATAGCAGCATAATGTTATATGGTGGGTGGTTTAGGCTAGGGATAGAGATAGTACTTTGGAATGTACCTTTTTTAAATATTAGAAAGAATGATTTTTAATAATGCAGGTTCTTACCTAAGTGGTACTGATCCTCTCTTGATGGTGGTTTTCTGCTTGGATGCATGTTAAATGATGCAGACTTTTTCTCATGGAACTGTGACAGTACAGGCACTTTTATAAATCCAGATGGAGCATGCCAACACAGTAATTGTGCCACAGCCACATATTTGTCTAATGGGCTGGCTCTTTGCAGCAGTATCTCTCTTGGTTGTTGGTAGAAAAGTCTTAGTATGTTATGTAACTATAATAATGATGGATCTTGGTTAATTGTAATTAAAGATTAGTACCTTGAGCGTTGCTGTGGTGTGGGAAACTTTAGTTCTGGTTTAGGCTTTGCCTGTGAAACTGTTATCTTGGGCATATCTTGTCTTTCTAGTCAGTGTCCTTGATGATAAAATATTAGACCAGATAATTTAATAATATTCAGTAAGTAATTATTGGCCACTGTCTTAGGGACTTTTCTCTTTTTGCTAAGAGAAAATACCTGACAACCAAAATTAAGGAAAGAAAGGTTGGTTTATTTAGCTCCCAGTTGGTAGAGATTTCAGTCCATAATCAGTTGGTTTCAAAGCAGGGTTGCATGGCACAGGGGCAATAGTTCAAGGGAGTGGAAGACTGCAGAAGCAACAAAAGCAGAAGGGGGAAGGCAAGCCTCTTTTCCTCCCTTGTGTTGTGTACAGGCTGTCTGCACGCACCATCTCCTTGTCTTACTCCTCCACAAGCTCAGCATGTTTACAGAATAAGGACCTTGGTTCCCTATGAGTCACTTAGTTAAGCACAGTTGGCATGAATGTTGTGTGAAGACCAGACCCAGGGCTCAGTGATTAATTAAATTACTCATGCGCATAGAATTGGATTACATTATGAAGTTCGTGTGAGGAGATGTGTAGATATCTTTGTGGTCATCCATTTAGTGGCCGTGGACACTAAAATCATTTTCATTCATTTGTTATTTATAAAATGAAATTAATACCCTGTAGATGTTCTGAGGAATAGAAATTATGTGCATGATGTCTAATGCAGTAAACTGTGAGTGGTGACTCCTATGATTAAAATACAGTATAATAGTGAAACTATAGTTTTATATTTCTTTGCTTATAAAATATTTTGAACTCCAAATCAACTTTTGTTTGTTAGTCCCCAGACTATTTCTCACAACCAGAGCAATTAGCGAGTGGCCACTTTATGTTCATAGCTTAGACAAATTTGGATCATTTTTATTTTAATTTTACGGGTATTTATTTAGCTCTCAAAATGTAATTAGAAGACTTAATACTTAATTATTTCAGGATTAATGTAAATATTCTCTTAAAAGGCAAAATGACATGTTAAAGAAGTAAAGATTTTTCTCTAATATGGAGCTAATTTAAGCATCCTGTTGGAAACACAATTTTGAATTTTAAATGCTTAGGAGTAGAAAGTAACATTGGACATATGGGTATGATTGGTGCCTGTTTCTTCTTGTAGTATTACTCTCAAGCTCATAATGGTTTCTGGTTTTCCTATCCTTTTGCTTCTGGCCCTTACCCTTTCTCTTTGTCTGTTTCATGCATGTTGGCAGTGATGAGGGTTCTTTGCAGAATCCTCCGGGATGAATCAACACTATTTTTTCATACTTACAGCTGTGCACATGTATTACTATAATTCTCCTGTGATTTTTCAAATGTACCTCCACCCTCCTCAAAAGTTGTGTGCCTATTCACTTACATAGACTTCACAATTACAGTCAATTAAAAATCAAGATAAAAATCAGCCAGACCTGCTTTTTCAGGTGTGCCCTTTTTCAGTGAATAGTTCTACTAGTCTTCCATGACTTGGGTCCCCACCCCTTTTTGCTCTCTTTTTTCTGTGTTCAGCCTAGATTCCATGTTATATTTAGTCTATGTTTTCACCATGAGATTTATTTCTTATCCTTACCTATTGATTCATCCATAGTACAGAACTATGTCTGGATTATTGACTGCAGTAATCTCCCAGATGTCTTTCTATTTCTTTTCTCTCATCCTATACTTTATACCCAGTTCTGGTTGTTTGAAATGAGAATTTGGATTACTTACTCCTTTTCTTAAAATGCTTGGATGATATCTCATTACCTTTAAAACAACTTCTCAAACCCCTAGATTTCGAGGTTTGTCCCCATGGAGCATGTGTCATTGGTTCATTCCTTTCTTTAACTGAATAGTATTGTGTACTGTTTTATATACCACATATCCATTCATCAGTTGGTAGGCCTTTTTTTATTGTTATGAATCATGTATTATGAACATTGAGACAGATGTTTTCATTTGTGGAATTGCTGGGTCCTACTGTAAACTGGTGTTTCACTTTTTGAAAACTAACAACATTTTTGTCATACTCACAGCACCCTAGCTTAAATCCATACACACTGAGAGTGCTGGTTGTTAGAGGTTGATAGTAAGTTTTCTTTTTTTGTGTGTGTGTATTTTAATGAAGGTCTACAGGGTGTTCAGGGTCTTACTATTAGATCGGACTCACAATGATCCACCTGTTTACAGCCTCCCAAGTGCTGGGATTACAGTCTCAATTGCCATCTCAGCATACCCTGGGGGTGGAGCCAGCACAGCAGGCCTAGGAATTGAATCCCTGGCCCCTATGCCCAGAAAGTTAATTTTTGCCTTAAAATAATGACAGTGAATTACAGGATTCAGTATTGGAATGAAAACATCAATTTTTGTTTTAATTTTAATTTTCTATTACGTAGCCAACTTTTAAATTTTATTTTCATAATATTTAGCAATTTTATAGTGATTTAAATGTGTAAAATTATAGTGAAATGTTTCTTGGTACTTTCTAATAATACTAGCAGCATTTTCCTATTACAGAATGAAGGTAACCAAGTACAGAGAAAAGTAATCTTTTAAAAAATTAGATTTGGGGGCTTTATTATCTGTAACTAGTTGAAACCAAATAAAAGTAATCATCTTTTTATTAAGTTTTGGTCACTTTAAGTGTAGCTGTATAATATCAGATAATGCTGTTGTGGTGTTAGCTTTGATTTTATGATTCTGATTGAAAATTCTCAAAGTTGGAGTGGTCTTTGTCTAACTTTTGAACTTTCTTTCTCAATCTGCTTCCTCTATGGTCTCTGCCATTCCTCTTCCTACCCTGCCTTGCTTTTTTCCTTTTTCTTGCCACCAGACTTAGGAGAGTTAGTAATGTAGCATCTGTTGATTTTGTTACAGTGTAATTTGTAATCATGACTACTGAAGTTGGCTCTGCCTCTGAAGTGAAGGACTCTGACCAGTTGGGAGCAGGTGCAACCAAGGAGAAAGCAAAAGAGGTGGCAGAAAATCAGCAGAATCAGTCGTCCAGTCAAGAGGAGGGTAAAGACTCCCAGCCTCTTCCTGCAGCTGAAAACCAAAGCAGTCTCCGCCGCCAGAAGCGAGAGAAGGATCCATCTGAGAGCAGAGGGATTTCTCGGTTCATACCCCCATGGCTTAAGAAACAGAAGTCCTATAACTTAGTGGTGGCCAAAGATGGAGGAGCTAAGAAAGAGCCTCCCCAAGGTGTCATGGAAGACCAGGTCTTAGATAAAGAGGTCTCCCTTCCTGAAGAAGATAGACAGGCCAAGGGCAATGCTGATGATGTGGCCCAGAGGACGCACGTGGAGGTGAAGGTGGATGTCCGAGAAGACAAGCCTGTAGTGGGCAGCGCCGAGATGCAGGTGTGTTTCAGAGTATCTGTTTGGGAATGAGAACAACCATGTTAGGAAAGGGGTCTGTTTGGATCTTTTCCAGATTTTCTGTGTTGAGATAACTGAAATGTGTCTGGAATATAGTTCTTGGGTTGGTATATTTCAGGCTTCTCCTGTTATTCCTCTAAAAATATATTTCTAAAATAATTAACTGTGTTACAAACTATGTATTAAGAAGTTTCTAAGGGTTCCTATTAAGGTTCAGTATATACTCTCAGATTCCTGGTGTATTTCATTTTTTAAAAAGAGGCCTTTTTATGTTTCTTTGGCTTATTTTAAATGTTCAGCAAGCAATAAAAAGTATATTGTGTGCCTTTTTGTTTGCCTTGTGAGGCACAGGTTTTGCCATTGTGTGAAATTTGAGTTGGAAATTCTACTGTTTGAATGATACAGCAGGAGATGTAGTACTTTTTATTCATTTAGTGTTAAAATAACAAACTTCGCAAAATGAGAAAATAGGCAATAGAAGGAAGATGCGGGGAAATATCCTTACTGGCCTAATTGTCAACTCTTTTAAAATCTCAAGCTTTTCAATTATAACACTTATTACAGGTTTTTCTTTGAGTTGTCTTTCACAGATTGGTTAAATTTAGCCCTACTTTTCCTTGACAGCCTGCTGAAAAAATGAAGAAAGGGAGAGAAGAGAAGGTTAAGGACACACAGGAAAACAAATCAGAAGCAGAAGCAGCAAACAGGGAGACCAAGGAAGTGCAGACCAATGAGCTGAAAGCAGAGAATGCCTCTCAGAAAGCCAGCAAGAAGACCAAAACTGTCCAGTGTAAAGTGGTCCTCCTGGATGGCACTGAGTACAGCTGTGACCTAGAGGTGAGACAGAGCCAGCAGAGAGCTGGCTTGATGTGTGAAAGCTGGGTACAGCCTCTCATTGGTGGCATGGTGTAGTGTTTTACTAAATTCCAATATGCTAGCTTGCTGTGATTTTTGCATTTAAAATAACAACGCAGAAGACAGGGTTCCGATTTTCATTACAAGCAGTGCTTCCTGATCTCAGGGATGCTGTTCTGCCAGTGTGTGTGGTGCTCATGTGTCCTGGATTATGTCTGTTCTGAATGAGGCTTAAATAATGTGAATGCTGCCTCTGACTATAAGATGTTTTACTTCAGGACAAATGATAATTCTAGGTTGACCTTTCAGAATAATAAAATTTGGTGATATACTTATCTGAGAGAGTAACTTAACATCTAACTCATTTATTTATTTTCATTTAATTAAAAAAAAACCCTGTGGTTTGTGAAACAGGTAATTTGTTTGCTTTGATGCTAATAGAAGCCAGTGTAATTTTTTTCAAATTAATATAATTAATCATTTAATTAATTAATTAATTAATTTGGTACAGGGTCTTACTACACAGGTCAGACTCATCTTTATGTCTCAGCTTCCCCAGTGCTGGGATTACAGATTTGTACCATCATGCCCAGTTTTGGTCGCTGGCATGGCAAGCGGTACCGAGGATTGAACCTAGGTTCTTGAGTTTTCCAGGCAGGGGCTTAGACCATTGAGCTATCTCTCCAGCCCACCAGTGTAATGTTGCAAAGCATCTCACACCTTATAATTGGATGTCAATTAGAATTTGTTGCTTTTCACAATTAAATTCTGTTATGTGACATACAGTAATAGTTTACTGAAATATATGAAGCACTTTGAATGGATTACTTCATTTAATACTTGCAAGACTCTCTTTTAGGTGTTTACTATTATTGCTGTTGCTAGTGTTACAGTGGAAATGTAAGGTTCAGAGAAGTGAAATCACCTGCCCTGAGCTTTGCAGCTTTTGGGGAGGAGCCATGCTTCCAGCCTTAGCAAGTGAGCTGCAGCACTAATGAGCCTCTCCATGTGGTGATCAGTTTTATTTGCCTCTCATGGGACCTATCCTTCCCATTTAAAATAAGAGCTGGTCTTTTCTTTAGTTTTCTTTTAAACATTTAAACACATACTTTAAACACCAACGAAAGCATCCAGCTTGGTAAAGACAGGTCTATCAACTTGACCTATCAACATAGAACAACTATAGTTTGTTCTATGTATGAATACATATTATATTGCAAGGTGTTGGTACTACGATAAATATAACTTATGATCTTTATCATTTTTGTTAGCTGTCTAGGACTTGTATGTGTAATTGCTATATTTCAGTTGTTTAAAGAAAAGGAGGAGCAAAAAAGGAGTAAAAATCCTTCTCTTTCTTTGTTCTTGAGGCTGTGGCAAAACACCTTAGACTTGGTAATTTACGAACTCTAGAAATGTCTTGCTCACAATTTTAGAGACTGGGAGTCCAGAATCAAGGTGTTAGCAGGTGTACGTCTGGTGCGAAGCTGCTGGCCACATTTGCTTCTGAGACAGGACCTTCTTGCTTGCTGTGTGTGCATGTGGTAGAAGGGGCCAATGCTGGATTCTTATAGGGCGAAAGCTCCCTTTAGTTCCTTCTGTGAGGCCCCAGTCCTGTTCGAGAGAGTGCACCCTGATGACTTAGTTCCTGCAGGTGCATTCTTAATACCACACAGGAGGGTTAGGATACACCATGAATTTTGAAGGAGCTTGTAGCAGCTCATGAATCTTTGTTCTTCTGTTTCTCCTAGTATTTCCCTCTTGTCCTTTTCCAAAACTCCTCTCCCTTCACAGAGGTGGGTCATTAGTTGGAGAAAGACACTGATCTTGGGTTTAGGGACAATAAAGAAAATACTCAGATTGTTAATTACATTGTATTTGGCCAGATGGCCCTTAAGTCTTTAAGAACCAACTTGATAGCTTGTTTTGGGACCTCGTGTCCATTGGTCTACCTCTACAAGCCTACTTTTCTTCATTTTAAAATATAGGATTACACAGATGTAGAATGCTTTCATCTCTAAAGTTGTTTATATCCCTAAACCACACGACTGAACAGTGTACTTTATGATATAAATCTGTTTTTGTTCTTGTCTTTTTTTAAGTGATGAAGAATTAAAAGTACAGAAAAATAGACAATTAAATATCTACTGTAAAAATGTCAACCAGATAATACCTTTTTACCACTCATTTTATTTTGTTGATGAGTGGTTGGTTGGTTGTTGTACTGGAGATTGGACTCAGGGCCTTTACACTGAGTTACATTCATACTCCACTCTCAAAATACTTCGCATTTCTTGGGCTGGATTCTGTACCAGTCCTCCTGTCGTAGCCTCCCAGAACACTGGGATTATTACTAGGCATGTGCCACTATGTCCAACGCTCTTTTACCTTTTAATAGAAAAACTAATATTAAGACATTGCTAAAGTCTCATTTCATCTTTTCATTCTTGGTCTTTATAAGTATGAATGTACTTTGTAACTGCTGGATAGTATTCACTGAAGTGGCTGAATCAATACATTTATTCTCTTAGGAGGTTACATTTTCTTTATATGTAATAAAGTTGTTCTATGGACATAATAGTCTTTGTTTCCTTGTACAAGAGTTTCTTCGGGTAAATTTCTGTAGGTGGAATTGCTGTTGATGGATGCAGTTTTATTTCTTCAGTTTTCCCAGATATAGCCAAAATGATCATTCTAGTTTATATTTTCATTAGTAATGACTTCTACTTTATCATGCCATCAGTGCTTCATATGAGAGTTACTAATTTAATGTATGTAAAATAAAAACCTCACATTTCTAATTTAGACTTCTTGGATTATTGTCAAGTAGGCACCCTGGATTATACTTCAGGAGCAAAGAACCTCTGAATCCTCTTGACTTAAAATAAATGGCTCCTTTGTTGCTCATGTTAATGTATTTGAGTAGGTTGATTGTGACTGGGTTGTACATTATCTTTACTTTTGGTTCCATCTTGAAAGCATTGTCTTTAGTTGAGACATTTCAATCTCAAGATAGACAAAAGGAAAACATGGTACATAGTCTAGGTTGTGAGTTTTCTGCTTGGAAGCAGTACATATCACTTTAACTTTCTTTCGATTGGTTGGGCCATTTACGTGGCATGGCTGAGGACAACACCATGGGCAAGTGTGCTTCTCGTAATAAGATGGGGAATCACTGAGACCAAGGAAATAGAATGTGATTTACAGAAGATGAGACTGAGTTTCTTAGTATGTTTTAGTTTTCTAGAGTTGCTTATTTATTTTTTTCTCTTATTTTTTGCTTTAGGATTTTTGATAATAGATGTTCCTTCTCATTAAGGATGTTTCTTTATTAGTTTCTCAGACTTCATGGAAGGGTGGTGAATTTAATTCTGTATTTTCTGCTTCACCTGAATCATGTCTTCCATTCTGTTGATTACATTGTTAATTATTAGTATTTTCTAAGTTAAGGCATCTGAATTTCTGATCTAAACACCAATTGACCATGCTGATTCTGTATTTTGCATTATTTTTTCTAAGATTTTTATGTATATTAACTTTAATAGTTGTCTTAATCATTTTGTTATCTTGATTATATACAATTCTCATGAAGTTGCTTCCTTCTCATGATTTTCTAGAAAAAGCTTTGATAAGTGGGGAATTATCTGAGTTTTGTAGGCTTGTTGCAACTTGTCTTTGAAACTGTGTTGGGGGCATTTAAGGGGAATTTTGGGGATGGTATATAGTTTTTTATTAATATTGATTCATTTTCCTTTCACTTAAGATGTTTCTGTTTTTTCCTTGAGTCAGTTTTAGTTATTCATGTTTTTGAGGGAAGCTGTCAATTTATCTAATTTGACAAATTATCAGCCTGAAGCTTTCCATCAAGATTCTTGCCCTGTCTATTCAGTTTTGACTCCTTTTTCATTTTTAGTGAGATGTGCCTTTTTTTGTTTATTCTTGCTGTAGATTTTAAAAATTTTTTCAAACTAAGAGTTTTTCTGTTGTATATTTGTTTTGCAACATTTTGTTTTCTTTTATTCTTTCATTTGGGATTACTGTCTTTTTTCAATTTCATGAGTTTAATATGCCTATGACTTATTTTTTCCCATAAGTACCTTTTGTTGACTAAGTTTGAAATGTAATGCCTTTAATTGCTATTCACTTGTTCATTTTTTCTCATTCCATTTTGGTTGTTTATTGACCGGTGGATTATTTTTATAGGTGTAATTTTAAAATTTACATCACAATTTACATACATCACTTTTTGTGTACTGTTAATATATGTATGTATGTATTGTATAGTTTTCTTTTGTTCAGAATACACCACTTATACTGTGGTCTAAATAATAGAGAGCTGTATTTAGGGCTTACTTTGTAGCACAATGTATAGTTTTTGTAATAGTGTTTTTTAAATATTTTTTAGGGAAAAAAAAATTTACAGGGTGTTCAGGGTGTCACTACTAGATCAGACTTGTAGTGATCCACCTGTTTACAGCCTCCCAAGAGCTGGAATTACAAGCACGTGCCATCATGTCCAGTCTTAGTTGCTCTCTTAGAGCACCGTGGGTGTGGGGCTGGCATGGCAGGCTCAGGGATCAAGCCCCCGGCCCCTGTACCTGCTTGTAGGCACTTCAATCTGCTGAGCTATTTGGCCAGCCCTTACAATAGTTCCTTTTGAGTGTGGAAAAGTATAGTATCATTTCATTGTTGATGTAGATTTCTATTCTGTCCTCTTGATGAGACATTAACTACATTTATCAATAAAATCATTATTGTTTAACTTTAGTTGATTAGTCAAGACATGTTAAAATTTTTAATTGTTGACTTGATAATTTCTCTTGGTATTCCAATAAATGTTCTTGGGTAATTTGCCATCAGATGATACCTTAAATTTATTTTATGTAGTAATTATTGTACTATAGCTGTATTTTGGTTAGGCTTTGTCTGGATCATCTTAAGCCAGTTTCATTGTTTGTATATATTGTGCCTTTATGTTGTTGAGGAAGACTTGGTTTTGGACCACATTTAGGAGTTTTTAACTGGCCAATGTAGGTTGTTTGGTATGATTACTGAGATACATACTATATTCTGCCAAGTTTAGGTTGCTTCTTGATTTCTAATAATACTAATAAATGTCTGTATTTTTGTTCATATTAGTTAATGTGCCATTATAAGAATAAACTATTGAGGACCATACATGATGAATAAGCTGTGTGGCTTTTGTGTTGAATGAACTTATTTTTCTTTTCAGTTATAAAGCAAAGCAGAATTTGAGTAGATTCTTGTGATACATGATTTTGTTTTTTTGGGGCTGGCTATCTTAGGGGCAGGTCTGGGAAGGCAGGTGGAGGTGGGGATCAATGTCCTACGCCTGACTGCATTTTCAGAGCAGGGCTTTAAACAACTGAGCTAATGGGCAGGCCCCAGATTCTAGTGATATACCACTGCAGACTTTATGTACCAGCAGCTTCCTTAAAATTGAAGCAGTGATTTTCCATCTGAACACAGGACTTAATTCATCAGTATTCTAATAGCTGTCAGAACAGTGTACAAGTTGCAAGTTGTTTGCTTTTCGAAATTTCCCTTTTATCAAAGCTCTCTTCCCATTTTGGCTGTCTGGGTGCTTACTATCTTGCCTGGGTCTGCTTCTCATCAGATTCTGTGCTTATTTCCTTTTCTAAAATGGAGCCCAGAGGACAGCTGTCATGTGGCTGAGTACTCTCAGCTTCCCTCTTCCATTGCTGGCCTTAGAATGATTGGGTGATAGATGCTGTTTATCTGCATTTTTGTAGCACTCCACCGGAAATCAAGTGTCTGAGTACTATTTGGGGAAGTGTGTTGTGGGAAACTGTAGCTATTAATGAGTTTGTGAACTCTCAAGGAGGCAAATACACTTTGGGAGATAAATACTTTCATTGTTTTGGGAGGACATATTTCTCATCTGTTTATTGTATGTAAAGACTGATTTTTTGCTCTAGCTTTTCAGATAAGCATAGTTACTGTTTTCTTTCCATATGTACATCTGTTTAATGTGTAGTTCTACCTTTAGATTACTTACCATGCCCACTCAGGGGAAACTAATTATTTTCACTTAGGGTACTCTCCAAATTTCTTTCTTTTTTTTTTTTTTTTCTTTTTGTGGAACCTGGGATTGAACTCAGGCCCTTGCACTTGCCAGTCAAGCATTTATTCCATTGAGCCATCTCCCTGGCCCTCACTTAGGGTACTCTCAATAGAAGAAGGAAGTAGCTTAGACACATGGTCTCTTCAGGGAGGCATAAGGACATGGACTAGCCACCTTATGGAGTAAGGTGAGGGAAGACCTTAAATGCTTGTTTGAGAAGATTAAAACTGCTTTGTACAGGAAAGGCAGTGCTGGGACCAGTGGAACATTGGTCTCTACAACTTCACAAGGCCAAGATGCCACTAAGATTTGAACCATGTTAAATAGCTGTACAGCTGCAGTACTTTAAAGGAAGGTGTTTGTGTTGAACGTATAGATTAGATTGCACAATAGTGGTCCTGATCAATGTTGGTTTTATATGATGTGATTGAAGCATGGGGTGAGTTACCCAGTTCCTGTTTGTGTAACCTGTCAGCACTGTTGTCACCAAAAGAACTCCTTTAAAACACATTCAATGTAACTGTTGCTATATTAACTGAATAATATTTTAAAATCAGGAAACATAATGTTTGGAAGTGTTATTTTTTGCCATACTATCACCTGTGCTTTCCAAATTATTTTATTTAGATATGATTAATAAGTATATTTTATTAGCATTGTTATGTTATTTATGTTATGCGTACATATATGTATCTCCACAGGATTCAAGTGTAACTTTTCTTCCTTCCCTTAGCACTTGATTTTTTTTTTTTTTTTTTGAGATGGGGTCTCCTTACGTTGTTCAGGCTGGCTTTATCTCTTGAGTGCAAGAGATCCTTCTGCTTTACCTGAGTGGTAATTATAAGCATTCCCCCTTGTATCTGGCTTTCTTTATAACTTTGTTTCAGAATGCTTTTTCTTCTTGTGCGTCATCTGAGCATATACATTTTTGCTGTCAAACCTCAGAAGTTAGTTAGATCAAGGTAATTGTTGAAGAAGCCAATACTACCTTATTTTCAAAACCTAATTGTCATCTTTGAAGTTTGTGTTTTTTTAGAAGAGAGTACAGGTTAATATTAAGAGAATAAGAGAATGCCACACAGCTTTGCCAGATTTCCAGATGGTAAAAATATCTGAGCATAAGTATTGGACAATAGTACATTTTTAGAGAATGACTGTAAAAGTTGAAAAGTAGTATGGTGATGGTTTGACTTTATTGCTGTGTTTGGCTTATATAGCAATAAATTTATTGCTAAGTCATCTGTTCATTTTGACCCTCGTCTGTCTTTGTGTATTTTTTTCAAATCTTTGTGTTAAGTATTATACTAATTTATCATCTATTGGTAAATTGAATCTCAAACACAAAATTTACCTTGAGGATTACTATACTTTTTGATGAAAGAACTTTATGTTCTCATTCTTTATGTTCTCAAACTTTAATTTCATTGTGCTATTTGAATGATATGGGGCAAATTGTGGAGTTTTAGGGAGTCATCTGGGTTCTACATGGTGGCTCTAAGGCTTAGCAGTTGGACTGTTACAGTAACTGCTACTAGAGTCATTTATACATGTGATGTGTGAAAACAGTATGGCTCTTTCCTCTAAGGAAAAATACAATAAGGATTAGTTGAAGCCATGTATATAAAGTTAGAGATTTGTGTTTACTTTTCTTTGTACACTTTGTATGTACTGAGGAAGTCACTTCTTTCTTTGCAGAATAAGAGTAAAATGTTTGATTCTGCTATTTGTAGGACTGAACTGGTTTTACTAAAGCTGATAAAGATATATATTATAGTCTGAAAATAAGCATTTGAGTTCTTGAGCCTTTGTAAATATGAGTCAATGTGCAGTTGTATTTAGAGCTGCTCACATTTTCCTCTGGTATCTGAAAGTTGTTCCCACGTGTTGATGTTGTCTCAGAATTGAAGGCATTGTTTTGCCTACACAGGAATGTCAGAACCACTTCTTCCCTAGTTATGATTAAGGCTATCAGAATGTAGCCGTCCTCATCATTGTTCTGGTGATAAGTGTATTTATCATAGTGTCAAGGTCTTCTTGTCATCTTTATGTTGAGTTCTGGTCTCAAAAATCCAATTATCTCTCACTGTTTTCTAGTGGGTTTTATTTATTTGATTGTTTATGTCTACTTTCACCTTTCAAGGTTTGTCTGTCAGATCATAATACTGACCCTACTGTGTTAACTAGTGAAATAATTTCAACTATTTATATAGATAATTCTAGAGGTTCTAGAAGTTGTGGCAGTCCATAAGATCTCATAAGTAGTGACAAGTTTATATATGGTGTATGACTGGATATGATTTAACTGGCATGTATTGTGTGCAATTTAAATTCCAAGGAGATAGGTCCAGATGGAACATCTCTTCTCTGTCCACTTTTCCCTTTGTCTTGAAAAAGGGACTACAGGTGCCTCACTTTTTATGTAAGTATGAGAAAGCACCAATGCCATGTGAGTGTTAGAATATTTTAATCCAGCATGAGGACAGAGAATCCTGCAGAGGCAGAAACAGTACTCAGACTTTAATCTCAGAGTCACTTTTCTTTTCTTTTCTTTTTTTTTTTTTTGTACCAGGGATTGAATTTAGGACCATGTGCTTGTCAGGTAGGTGCTTAACTTTTGATCTTAAACTGCTAATTTTCTGTGCTTCCTCTTAGTGATAGAATTGTTTTAGTCAGGCAAATCCTGGGTTATCTGTATGCCTTTAAAGTTTCTGATTACATGTATCAGTTACTCTTCTCCCATTACTGGG
>PVKA01008244.1:49494-73960 GCA_004027165.1 Ctenomys sociabilis | reverse complement strand
ACAGAATAATGTACAGGACTACAAGATAAACCTTGAGAAGACTTCAATGACCACATAGGAAATATAAAGTTCATGTGTTGGTATATAAGTTTTGATCTACCTAGGTCTTAACCATCCAGCAGAAAAGTATAAAAGTATAAAAATGAAGTATACATCGTGAGCCCATAATATTAAGCTGAGCTGTAAATGGATATGGTCGTCAATTTCTTTGAATAACTCCCTATGGTTGCAGAATGCTAGACTGTGTTGGATTGTGGTGTCGAGTTCAAGCACCTAGGGTAGTTGAATGTCAATGGAGTGCCCACTTTTGACAGGTGCAGACAAAGGAAGGGTTGTAGAAAGAAAAAATCATGATGTGTGTGTATAGAGAGTACAGTTGGGATAGATAACGCTGTGCTTCTACATAATTCTGTGAGAGGCAAGATCTGCACTAATGGTGGTTGGACAGGATATTATGTCGGCTTTTAGTGCTATGGTCATCCACTAGGTAAATAATTATTGAATCTTTGATATAATTCAGCTATATAAAAACCTGTAAATATAATATCATGTATGCACCTTGTACAATATCAAAACGTTATGAAAACAGTTTGCAATGTATTATTTCATCGACTCTGTATGGTTATGGTGTTTTGAAACTGTCTGATTGACATTTGTATTTCAATAAAATAAAAATAAATGGAAAAAATTTTAGAAGTAAATATCTGTTTTCTAATACCTTTGCAAATACATTGTACAAACAAACTTACACTGTGGATTTATATTGTGGACCTTTGTCAGTCTGGTAGTTGAAGAATGATATGTTGATGTTTTTAAAATTTTTCTTTTGTTTGAGACAGTCTTCTTATGTAGTTGTGGCTGACTTTGAACTCACTGTGTAGCTCAGGCTGGCCTCAAACATGCAGTAATCCTCTCGCCTCAACCGCCCAAGTGCGAGGGTCATAGGTGTATACCCCCATGGCCTGCATCATATTGATGCGCTTGAATTAGGATATCTCTTTATTATTGAAGTGGAACATATTAACATGAAGGAACCTTTATAAATTGTTCTTTTCTGTGAATTGCTTCTTCATACCTTTTGCCATATTTTCCTTTGGTTATTTGTGTTTTCTTGCTTATTTGCCATTCTCAATAGACTGAATACAAAAGCTGGTGTCTCTTTTCTTTTGGACCCATGAGATACTGCAGCATGTGTGGAACAGTTCTTATTGATGGTAGGAGAAGGCTGTGGGTTCCTGAGACCCTTGGAGGAGGTTGTAGGGGGAAATTAAGGCTATAGTTCAGTGGCAGAGTGCTTGCCTAGCAAGGCACTGGCTTTCATTTTTAGTACTGCCAAAAACTTAGTGTTCTTTTCCATTTTGCAGGCCTACCTACAGTGAGAATTTCTTGCTTTTATTATCATGGAAAGAAAATTGAATTACTTAGATTGCAATTATACATTAAGCCTTAAAAGTTCTCTGTTGTTAGAAATGGTAAATATCAATTCTATGCATGTGTGTTTGTTGACCTCTCAGCACTGCTTAGACAACTAAGTTCTTTTCTTTTGACTGAAATACAAGAGAAGGGAGGATATGTTGTATGTTTTATATATTGTTTACCAGATTCATCCCCCATTTTATTTCAACACCTACCTGGAGCTTCTATCTGTCTCTGTCTCTGTGTCTCTGTCACTCTGTTTATCTGTCTGCCTCTGCCTCTGCCTCTGCGTCTGCCTCTGCCTCTCTCTCTCTCTCTCTCTCTCTCTCTCTCTCTCTCTCTCTCTCTCTCTCTCTCACATCTTTTTGAGACAGGGTCTCACTGTCCCTGAGATCACTCTGTAGCCCAGGCTGGTCTCCAATTTGTAACAATTCTCCTGCCTCAGCCTCTAGAGTGCTGGGATTATAGTCATGTTCCACAATACTCAGCTTTATACCATCTCTTAAAGTATAAGTGATTTATATATCTCATCTGTATTCTACTTTCTGTGTCTACTGTAGGGTCCAGGGGTATTGCAGGGAGGTCCTACATTCCTAACATCCAGCCCCCTGCCTATTTATTTCCTTCGCTTGCTTGTAGTTCTTTTTCTGATTTTATACCATTATTTTTGAGGAAGTAAGCTTTTTATTTAAAGTAATATTGAAGGTTGCTTTTGTTAGCTGAGATTTCTTTACCTTTATTATGTATTCTGCAGGTGCTTCCTATATACTCACACTACTTGGAAGTTAAATAGAGGTGATTTGCTTGGTTTCTTTGTTGATAAGCACCTCTACATGAAAAGCAAAATTATTTTTGTCTTACAAGACAAGAATATTAAAAGAATATGGAGTCACTGAAAGAAAAATAACTTCAGGAGAAAGGGTATCAGAAATAGAAATCAAAGAATGTTTATGGGAAAAGGACACTTATTCCATAATGATTATATTGATTTGGGTGCTTTGTTAAGGCCTTGTAGAATTTATGGATGGCAAGGTATGAGGGAGGGTGAGTATGGTAGACATTGATTAAGGGTCACAGAGGTAAGACTACTGATGAATGCAAAGAGGTGCATTCTGTTTTTGGTGTCAGCACTTTTGCTTTTCCTTACAAGGAATGGGGCATTGCACTAAAGGCTTATGTGGGCCACACCTTTCCTGGTAATAGCTAGGAACCACATTGATTTGATAGACAGGGGCCCCTCTGATTTAAATTTTTAGTTATAGTTTGAAGCACCTGATTGAACTCTTAGTCCTAAACAGTACTTTGTGAACCTAAGACAAGAGAGTAGTGCTTACTTCTGGCTTATTCCCCAGAACCCTTAGGTCTCAGGTATTGATTAGGTCATCAGCATGGAAGCCTTGTTTCCGGTGGTGCCATTTTAGCCCTGACACCCTTCCACTTGATCTTAGTTGAAGTCATGCCCCTAATTGCCTGTTCCATGAGCAGTATTCCCTATTGCCTGAGTGTTTACTGGGTTCCAGTGCACTGCTCTTCCCTTTCAGTCCTTCAGCAATCTTTTATGGTAGGTAGATTAACCTCCATCAATTTTGAAATACTTGTTAGGTGACTTCTGTGGGTTAGGCATAAATGCCAGAGTAGCGTTGAGGATTGCAAACTTATAGTCAAGGCTCTTGCAGTGTAGGCCCTTGCATTCAAGTGGGGAGATTCAAATCAGATGATCCCACCTATGCATGCATATAACCAAGAAATCCAGCCATGGCTAGAAAGTGAGGGAAGGCATTCCTAAAGAAGTGAGGGTTTTGAATTGAGCTGTGAAGGATGACTAGGACATAAGTGGCCAAAGCAAGGATGGTGCAGAGAAGTGAGGAGAGGAATGATCCAGGTAGAGGTTAGAGCCTAAACAAAGGACAAACACTGATCAGGGTTCTTGAGTATGGATGACAGAATCTCCTTTGGGCAGTTAAAGCAAATAGGGATTTACAATGGAAGATGTAAGTAGTCTACCAACTCTGTGAAAGAGCTCAAGATTCAGACTATATTCTTAGCTTTTGGGAACAATCCCCAAACCCCCACAGGTGAGCTAGGATTAAATGAGCTTAGCCTCTGCCACAGTCAGAGAGCTACAAATTTGGGAAACTGTTGCCATAGCTTCAGGTTTAATTCCATGCCACATGTAACCTAGGTCAATCAAATGAAGGCTTTGTTCCCTGCCTCTTTCACAGTGCAACTAGGTTCTGAATCACATTTCATGTGCATATTTACCTAGTGGAACCTGACTTCCATCTGTCCACGTATTTGGACAATGTAGTTTTCAGTAGGCCAGTCAGTGCAGTTCATTGTGCTAAGGGATGGTAGAATGAAGTTTGAATGAGCCAGTCTGCCACACATGGCCTGGAGAGTAGAACCATTTGAAGAACTGCAAGAGGATGGCATTATTAGAGCCTGGGATGGGAAAGAGAGGAGGCTAGAGAGTAAGGCGGGATCCAATAGGCCTTAGAAATTAACTTGTTTATATGCAACAACCCCACATTTGAACCTAGGTCTGTTTGCCTCCAGGCCTGTGTTCTATTGTCCCCTTAGTAGCCTCACTCTCTGAAGTATTTCTTGTGTTCAGCCCCAGTTCTCTGTGCATCTGTTTCCAGTGTGACCTCAGGCTTCCTTGAGTGTGAGGGGAAGGACACAATGGAGAAGAGATAGACAGCCTTGACCTGACTGCTGAGGACAGGGTGGAACCATCACTGCAGTATTTCTGCAAGTTCCTGGCCTTGTCAAGATCTCCTCTTACTGATGTTTTCTTATTTTCTCCTGGCCTTCACCTCTGAGTAAAGAGCACATTCCTGAAAGTCTTGAAGGAGAAATGTCCTTGTGGAAGGTTGATGGAAGAATTGGAAATAATAGTTACCAATAAGTATCTTTCTCATGTTAATTAAAATAGTGTCAGCACTACTTATCGGTGAAAAGATTAAATATCTGCATTGTAGGCTATCTGCTAGATTTTTTCATGATGTAAAACACATACTAGATGCTGCTTACATGCAAAAATTATGTAAGAAATAAGATGTGGTATGCTTCTGTAATTTAATAATCCAGCTCAGCAGCCTAAGCACCTGCCTGGCAAGTGCGAGGACCTGGGTTTCATCCTCAGTACTGCACGCCATGCTGGCCCCAGAACTCCAGGCACACCGTGCCAGCCACCAAAACCAGGCATGCTGGTGCATGTCTGTAATCCCAGTGCTGGGAGGCTGAGACAGGAGAATCATAAGTCTGAGCTGTTTGCGTGACCCTGTACCAAATAATTAATTAATTAATTAATTAAAATGTGATCTATCAGTCAAAATCTGAATGACTATGCTACATTTTCACACTCTTCAAGAGGGTAAAAATGTAGCATAGTCATTCATATTTTTTTAAAATAATTTTATTGAGAAACAAGTAGCAATGAGAAAGCTTCAAAACCCATTAGTGGGACAGTTTCAATAATTAGTACAATGCATATTGTTGTCTTCTTAGTGGTTATCCATAGTACAAGATGCAGACATTATATCCTGTCCAAACACTATTAGTACAGATCTTTCTATTCATTGAATTAAGAGAAAGTAGCTGTATATCTATCCTATTTTGAATATATAGATACAAAATGGTCCTGTCATTCATATATCAAGATCAAATTATCAATCTACAAAATTTCTGTAGTGATTTAGACATTGCTAAGATTCTTTCAGAAAAGGAAGTGATCCATTTTATAAGATACATGAAGAGATAGAAATAGCTATATAGCCTGATGACCAATAGTATATACTTTGGACTCAGTTCATATTCACTAGATGTGTGATCATGGTTAATTATGTCACTTGCCTAATCCCCAGCTTCCTGTTCTGCTCAATGGGAGTAATGAGACCTATCTTGCAGAGGTGTGAAGATGAAAACATAATGTGCTTACTACATTGCCTGGCACTGAACAAAGTAATGAGTGTATATTACTTAGCATTCTTTTATGTCTATTGTGCAGCAACATTAGGCTCAGAGAGATTCCTACAGTTTGGCAATCAACTGTCTAAGCTAATGAAATTAGATGCCTAGATTAATTTTGTAATATGGGGTTAGAGACATCTTTGTAGATATGCTTCTATGATGAAGAAACTGATAGGGTTAAATTGCTGCATTAAGATTTAATTTAAATTAACTTCACTGCAGACAAAAGCAGAATTTTATTTATTTATTTATTTTTATATTAATTTTATTGAGAAAGAATTAGCAATGAGACAGTTTCAAAACAGGTTAGTAGGACAGTTATAATAATTAATACATTGCATATTGTTGTCATCGTAGTAGTTATTCATAGTACAAGATGAAGACATGATATCTATGGAATATTCATTGCTGACAAAAGTAAACAAAAAGGGAGGATATAAATGAAGGACCATTTTGTAGTGAAGAAAAAAATATATCTGTATATACAAAATAATTAGCATAGTTATACAACTACTTTCTCTTAGGTCATTGAAAAGAAAATTTTGCACTAATAGTGTTTAGACAAGAGATCATGTCTATATCTTGTACTATGAAAAGCAGAAATTTTTAATGCAAGTTCTTGTGAGTTTATAATTATTTCAAAATAAAAAGTAAAAGAAAATTTTAAGCAAAGTTCATTGGTGACACTGATAAATGATAAAAATGGGGATTGGCAGTTTGTAAAATCATTTATTTGTTCACACATTCAGCAACTACTTATTGAGTGCTTCCTATGTGCTAGGCACTTTCTAGGCACTGGGGATATTTAGTAATCAGAAAATACAAATTTGCTGTCCTTGTGCACTTTATATTACAATGGCAAAGGCTGAGAGACAGCATAAACACAGTTTATTGAGCATTATATGGAATGGTTTATTGTTAAGACTGTTGAGCCAAACCTCGATTTTCCAGCTTTCTTCATTTCTCGTTTATCTGTTTCCCTACAGTTTCATCCTTCTTGTAATTCTCTTTTATTTTTTAAAAATTCTACATCTTCTCTGGGAGTGTCCTTCAGACCTATGAAAGATGGACTCATTTTAAGCAAACATAGAAAGACTGCTATAAAAGTAAATCAACATTCTGCTTATATAAGTATTCTGCATGGACAAACAAATCATAGTAAAGAAAAGTATTTATGCTCAAAGTGGTCTGATGTCATTAGGTCATCAAATTACAAAAGTGAGTTAGGCTCAGACTTCTATCTGCAATGCAAGAGTGGCTGTGCCATTGGGATGGGCCAGATCTTTCTTTCCTTTTGGCTTTGCTGAATGGTTAGGTTAGTTGGAGGAACAGCTGCTATAACAAATATGATGTACAATAAGTAACTTGCCACAGTAGATGGATTTTTCACTCACATAGAAGTTTGGCTGGCAACTTTACTCTTCAACAGCAGACATCCTTCTGTCCTGTGACTACCATCCTCCATTCAGTGGGCAGGTGGGGCCAAACAGAGATGAATGCACAGGGCAGTAGTTTTCCCCAGAAATGGTACAGGTCATTGGTATGACTTAAGTCATGTGACTGCCTCCAAATACAAGGAGGGAGCAAAAAATGTCATTGCTGGTTGAGAAGCCAGTCAGTGATACTTACAACAGCATGGTTTATGGAGGATGTCTACCATAATCACACATGTCAGCACTGCTATCCTTTGCCTCTGTGATGTATTTTTCTCAGCCCCATGACTGACCAGATCCCATGGTATTTCTTTAGGTATATTAGTATTTGTTTTGGCTGTAGTATAGTGTAGTCTCACCAGACTGTTTATCTCTTTTCCTTTAGTATAATTGAGTTTACTCAGATCTTTGCTTATGAGATTATGTTTGATCAGTGATTGCCCTATTAGTATATGTAATTCCAAAATATTTTTGGAAAGCAAATGATATATTCACTGTGAGCTTGGTATTAGCTCTTGCTCCTCCAAAAAGACATTGTTGTAAGCTCTCTACCCTCAGGGATTAAATGGCTGGGCTCTGAGTTCATAGCATTTACAGGGTGCCTCTAGGGTGGGATTATATTTTAAACAGAAATGTTCTATGGTTGAAACAATACACACATCCTTTGTATGTTCTCCCTGATAATATTTCCTTCCAATTCATATTATTCAGTTTTGGTTGATTTTTAAGGTTCTTTGGGAGTGAATGTTACCTTTTGGGATTTTAATAATAGTATTACTTTTTAATGAGCCTTTTGAAGTCTCTTTCACTATGAACAGCCTGTTTCCCCTAGAGATAATAACTTGCAGTGTCAAATATTTGCATTTCACTTGAAATAAAACCAAGGGGTTGAATGTTTTAAATACAAGCAAGTCTAATTCTTCTGTGTCTAGAGAAACTGCATAATGAGCCATATGTGGAAGATCGCTCTCTGTCTGTCTCTTTTCTCACAAAACACTGGCAGAGCTCAAAATTGGCATTAAGTAGCAAATGTCTCTGCTCAGCCAACAAAACCACTAGAGTTAGAGTTGAACCTGGGGTGGGGTAGGGGCTCATAGGGTGTGTTCAAAACTACAGCTTTTCCTATCTCTGGTTTCTACCTTAGTGCTCTCAGCTCACAAGTAACCATTTTCTCTTAGGTGACTGACTTCTCAGATCTTTATTCAAAATGATGTGTTGACCATTATGGTCAGTGTTCAGTTGGTTCAGTGGAAATAATCTCATGCATCTGGACTGTGCAGGGATGTGGTTCCTAGCTGCTGACAAAAAGGGTGCTGAGGTACCTGGGATGGGTGGCTGTCGTGGTAGCTGCATGGCTTTTCACCCTCTTCTCCTACTGATAGCTCTCCCTACTTTTGGGCTGCCTTTACTTCTGGCCCAGGTTGCTGATACACTTGTAGCTGATCTTCTGGCCTTTAGTCTCTACCATTCCAGTCTCCTCATTGAAGTGATCTTGCTGTAACTCAACACTCAAATCTGACTATTTGATCAACTTGTTTAATGCTTACCCAGGGCTCCCTAGTGTCTTCATGGCATAGTCTTAGCCTGTTATCTCTGGACCCTTATGTCTATCTGGACAAGCTTGAGGAACTCTACTAATACCCATGCTACACTGTCAGAGTATTTTGCCTGTATGTGGCCCAGTAGAGCTACTATCAGGAGATGGCAATTTTCTCTCATGTTTTGATATTTATGCAAATGCCATTCCTTTGCTTGCCTTGCCTTGCCTATCTTGTAGCACTACTTCTCTAACTTGCCTGTATTTGACCTATAGGGCCTGCTAAATCAGAGTCCTGGGCCCCACAGTTAGCCTTTCTGCCACACTAGGGGTAGGACATGAGAGGCTGTATTTTTAACTCCCCAGGTGGTGTTGATGTATTTGGAGACCACACTTTGTGTAGCAAAGCTGAATAATACCTTAGCCAATATTTCTTTTACTGTTTTGAAACTGTGTGTCTTTCTCCCTCATGGCACCTAAGATTCTTGGGATGAAGAATATGGTTGCTCATCAGTGTATCCCTATTGACTAAGGACCTGGGATATTGTTGGTGTTCAGTAAATATCTGTTTAGTGAATGAATGAACAGATAACTGTTTTGCAATAGTTTTAAATGGTCCTGCTTCTCATAGTGGATCAGCTTCCACTTGGAATATTTCAGCTTGGTAATCTTTGGATTATTGTCCACTCCTCTATATACCTTTATCTTTGATATACTCAGATATGGAACCTGAGAATTCCCATAAAGATCAAACTATTGGTTAAATACAGAAAGTCAAGGACTTCTTTTGTTAGATCTCAGACTTTAACATATGAAATATATTCTTAAATTTCTTGTACCGAAGAAGAACATATTCCCTAACTTATGCAAGCCTGTGAGTAAGTAGACACACTTTCCAGTGTCTGTGATATAGCTGCTAGGGATTGCATGTGGGATAAAGTAGTTTCTGATATAACTGTAACTCTCCATGTGAAAGCCTGGGTGAAGATACCTAAGGATGCTTGAATTGTTCAAACTCTTCATATGTACCACTGTTAGCCTAAAGGTACAATTTTTTAAAAAAAGATACTCAAGTCTCTTTAATTTAGTAAATCAACTTAAAATATGAGTTGATGCCTAAGGGTGAGCTCAGAAATAAATAGAACACTTGCCTAGCATGTGTGAGGAGGCCCTGGTTTAATCCTAAACAACATACATATGCACACACATGTACACAAGCACACACACACACACACACACACACACACACTAAAATACATAATGAGAAGCAAGGGAAAAGAGATGGGTGTAGTTTAGCACACTTAGTGAAAATGACTGAAGGATCACACTGTGTGTGGGTTACATGGTGTTCATGTGCCCTCTCCCTTTGTTGTAGAACCTTATTGGTCTCTGGGAGTACAAACTAACTTTCCTTGCAAGCTTAAGTTTTTTTTTTTTTTTAAAGAAGAGAGATTCAAGAAGCGAGAGATAAGGAATGAGCTGGTGGTCCCCGGAGGTGAACATTTTTCTGGTTCCTGTTCATTCTACCATTCTGGTTCTGGCCTAGTTGCTTTGCTTTTGCCTTGCTGTCCCCTCACCATCAGCCTTTCTTATTTCTACTCTGTATGGCTTCCTTGGCTACCTCACAGGTACTGATGGGATTTGCTTCTGGCCCCTCCTAACTTGAAGTCCTACCTGTCCTTTACATCATGGCCCTGCTATGCATCTGTTCATTTTCTGCTTGTTATCTTTCAATTTTTTATCTACATCTCTAGGAATGAGCATCTGGTCCAAGTTTTCTTGCCAGGGAAGAACTTTCCATGCCAGAGCACTTCCAAGGCATTCTGTGTACATGTCATGCCTTTGAGTAGGTGAGACCCAGTGTGTGACAGACTTGGGTCTGTATATGGCTGCCACCTCCACCTCATTACCACAGGGAAAAGCAGCAGTGCACTGTGTTGTGGCTGTGGGTATGGGAGATCCATGGACAGCCTGCTAGGAAGTGGGGCTTGAGGGGTAGGTAGGCTTTAGGGAGGCTGGGAGAATAGGAAGAGTGTCCTGGGAATAAGACATAAGATTGACCCCCCCATAAGGAGGGAGCTAAGAGTGGGCAAGGAGGAGGCTGGATCACATGGGTCCTGAAGGCCCGGTAGAGAAGATGAACTGTTTTGTTAGGCAACAGATTATCTCTGTAGGTCTTTAGGTGAGGAATCAATTGCCCCATCCCGTCCATTCCAAATTACTGCTGTTAAAACAGAGGTGAGATTACTGAGAGGCCACTAATGCTATTCAGGCATGTGGTGACATGAAGAGGAAATAATGAGCAGGTGGTCACAGTACTGGGGAAGGAGCAAATGCACAATGATATTAGCAAACACTGGACAGGACAGCTGTGTTACCAGATTGGAAGAGTGTGTCTTAGGGGCGAGGCAGCTTCCATTTCAGAAGCAGACAATACAGCAGGCCAGCACTTAGCATGCAGTTTCTGTGCCTTTCTTCATGGGAAAGTGGGGAACAGTTTTTTTTTAAACTGCATCTTTTTTATTTCCTGTGCTTTAATTTCAGAACAAAATAAACAAAAATGTAAGATCATAGTACATAACATCCACCTCTGCTGTCAAATTATTGAGAGAATAGGGCTGAAGACCTTACTTCCTGCTTTCAACACAGGGAAGGAGAAATTAGTTACCAGACTCAGTAGAGGGAGAGGTGGGACAGGGTCACTCAGGCTGCTGGGGAGCTGTGGGGACACTATACACTATGCTTACTGTATAGGTTTCCCACAGTGGAAGCTCCTAATCCACTTCTTCCATCCTCATCCCCTTCAAGGGAAGGGATCTCATCAGGAACTGAGCTTTTGAACCTTCTCCGCCCACTTCATCCTTGCAAATACCCATCCTTGTCTCTCCTGCCTATGCCTAGCTGGTCAGTTCACTTATTCCAGCGCTTTCTGCCAGAGTGGACCTGGAAGACAACGTCTCAATGAGGTTTCCATGGTCTAATCCAACCAGTTATCTACCTTAAGACTAAGGGGCTATTTACAAAGGGCCACTTCCACTAAACCAAGAGGTGAACATAGGAGGGTGAGCTTTAGAACAAAAGGAAGGTAGGAAAGGAAGGGCAGGGAATTACCACCCAGAAGCCAGCAAGCTACCCGCTTCTGAGCACACTAGGAGAGCACTCTTCTCAGTCTCCCTAGAAACTACCCCGGATACACCATTCCTGAAATTAAAGCAGTCCAACCCAGCGCCCCTCCACTCACTTTGTGTTCTGCTTGTGAACCTGTCAGCCAGCTGAGTTCAAGGAGAAGGTGATTCCAGGGCATAGCCTTGGTATATGGTGGGAGCATTTTGGATGGAAAGTTGTGTGGTCTATCAAGTGCTCAGCTTGTCTTTCTTTCGTTTTTGTATAGTTTGTTATTAGAACTATAAGTGATTTTTGAAAAGAAGCCAGAGAAATCCAGTTAAAAATCTAGATATACAAGAATGCATGTATGAATAAAAAGATTATACGAGGAAAGAAGGGCATTGTTTGCTGTTTGCAGGGGTTCTTAAAAACACATAGGCAAGGCCCTTAAGCTTTCTGGGAAAAGGATAATAATACCCCCTGTACCTACCTCTCAAATGCCTCGAGATACTTAAATGAGGTAGAGGTTTGTGAAATGCTTTGTGTCAAAGCATGCTGTGAATTTGAGGTATTAACTAATGGACAGTGACTCCCTGGACATTTAAAAATGATTTGATTTACATGTAGTAGAAACTCAGCTTCTATGAAAGTGACACAGTGATGACTCATGACATGTATTGATTCCTAACCACATGGCCCTCAGCTTCTCTGACCTTCCTTCTGGCCATCCTGGAGGATCCAGATTCTTTCTTTGAGTACAACCAGCACTTCGGGAAACATCCATCCTCCTGTCAGTGTTTCATGCCCTTCTCCCAGGCACCCTCAGCCCAAGGTTTCAGTGGTCAAAATGATAGATGTGATGCTACAAAGGTGACATCTTGAGGCTGTATCACAGCCGCAAATTTCACACAGCCTTTTCTTTCCCCCTCCAACATGATGGTGGTGGGGCCGGCATTCTCCGGAAGCTTTAATTTCAGGAATGGTGTATCCGGGGTAGTTTCTAGGGAGACTGGGAAGAGTGCTCTCCTAGTGTGCTCAGAAGCGGGTAGCTTGCTGGCTTCTGGGTGGTAATTCCCTGCCCTTCCTTTCCTACCTTCCTTTTGTTCTAAAGCTCACCCTCCTATGTTCACCTCTTGGTTTAGTGGAAGTGGCCCTTTGTAAGTAGCCCCTTAGTCTTAAGGTAGATAGGCAAGATGGGACAAAGCCCTGGCTCTTCCTCCCCACATCATCATTTCTGTTTCTTTTCCCAAAGCCTAATATAGCTTTTGTTTTTTCATATACTGCTTTCTCCTGTTTTCTAGGCTCTTAAATCTTGGCATTGGACATGCTCGCCCTCTAGTGGCAGGTTGGACACACTCCTCATTGCCCTGTTCATTATGATACCATGACATCTGTTCTCAGTGCTCAGCTCTAATACTAATTACCGTCTCCCCAGCTATACTGTGGAAAGGCAGGGTCAGTGATCTTGACTTGTCACCCAAGTAGGACCTGAGGATATTGGATCTGAATTGGCATTCTTGACTTGTAGATTTATACAATGTGAATGCAACAGAAGAAAAGAGATTGTGTGGTTATATCTGTTCTAAAAGGTTTTAATTATGGTTTAAAAAGAATCTGAATTAATTTTTTGTCTACTCAGTGAATCAGAAGAAATCAAAATGTGATGAACAGTTGCTGATAAGAATGATTGTTTTATGCTTTATCACATTGCAAGATTTTTTTATCATTTACCAGGTGTTCAATATTTCATGCACAGTCCTGTTAACAACTTTGAGAACTAAAGGAAAAACTATAAACAACTTGATGTCTACCATTCAGTTTATGTTGCAGTTACATTTCAGTTATGATACAGAGACATTTGTCCCCTTGGGGAAAAATTAAGCATAATGCATAATAACTTCTATTAGTATTTAAATTTTCTACTTCAACTCACTAACAGCAGGCGCTCTGAGAACTTCCTTTTTATTTTTAAAGTCCTTTTCAGTGGAGAGAGAACTGCAAGATAACAACAGCAGTTACCCAGATGAGCCCTGGAGGATAACCGAAGAACAGCGGGAATACTACATTAATCAGTTCCGGTCCCTTCAGCCGGACCCCAGTTCCTTCATTTCAGGTGAGGACGTGGGGCCCTTAGGCACTGATCTCAGACAAGTATTGGTAGTATCTTGAGAAGATAGCCAACTTTCTGGGGTTTCAGTTTGTTTTCCTCTGAGATGGGATTTCTCATTAAATAGAAATCAGGCAGAATAAAAGATGGCAATGACATTGGGAAAACAATGTTGCTGTTTCTGAAAGGTTAAATGGGAATTTGAGAGAACCTGGTCTAGACCCTGGAACTTATTAGCTAGTGCAGTTCTTGGAATGGTAAATTATAGCTCCAAACGGGGGGGGGGGTAAATTGCTTATTCTTTATATTACAGCCAGAGCAGGGACAGAACAGTCTTCTAAGGAATTAGTATCATAAGTCTCCTTATAGCTTACACACCCTAGAAGGCTAAACTCAGGCTCATTTTCTTTGGCTCAAATCTTTCTGTTCTGTTTTTTTTTTTTTTTTTTTTTTCTGAGATAAGTTAAAATGTGGGAGGAAAATTAGGCAGCATTTTTCCACATGTCAGTCCTTCTGGGATGTCTTCAGATCTATGTATTCCTGCAGAGTTCTCATGTAAAATTCAAGTGGCAAGGAGTTGATTGAATTCCTGTGTATGCCTACTTTTTACCAGGCTGAAGCTTAAACAAACAGTGAAATAGCAGAGTCTGCAAGAAAAATTCACACAACTTTCTATACTTCAATTTTGAAGAATAACTGTGTTCTTGATAGTTGTAGCCTGACATATTGAAGAGTTATTTAACACTCTTTAAAGATTTAACTTCTTTAAAATAAGTTGTGTAATTTAGATATATAAATAAATAGAAACATCATTTTCTGACTGGTGGTAATACTTTGTTGAAAGTGGAATGGTAAAGATACAACAAATTAATGTTATGATCATGATTTAAAAACATGAAGAGTCCCAGATCATATGTACTCACTACTTTGCTATCCTTTCCTTTTCCATATGTATATTTATTGTCTTTATTTGTTTTGCAGAATTTCAAATGTAGATACAATCAGTCTAGCTGGTATAATAAACTTATTTACCTATTGCACAGCACCAATGATTTTGTTTTCTTTTTCTGCCTACATGATTTTTAATTACAATTGGCACACTGTTTCATTTGGAAAATATTTCAGGTGGTTCTCTAAAATCTGCTTAGAAAATATAACCATAAGTCATTAGCACATGTGAAAAAAATCCCACATTTTTTTCATGTCAAATCCTCATTATTGTAATTTCTTTGTCTCATAAATGTGTTTTTATATTTTTAACGACTTTATTCCTATTTATTTGTTTTTGGGAAAGCTATGTCCCCAGCCCTATCTATCTATCTATCTATCTATCTATCTATCTATCTATCTATCTATCTATCTATCTATCTATCTATCTATCTTGAAATAGGATGTTACTGCCCAGGCTGGCCTCAGACTTGCCCTACTGCTTCAGCCTCTTGAGAAGCTCATATTATTGGCATGTACCACCATACTTGGCTCATGAATGCTTTTAAACTTTTTTTAAAAGTTTAAAAATTAGACAATTAAAAGAAGTGCACATATTTCAATTAGTCCATGTCTCCTTTTTTTAAAAAAACAAAAAACTCTTTATTGATATTTTCCACATACTATAAGCTTCACCATTTAAAATGAACAGTTCAATAATTTTATTCTATTCACAGAGTATATTCACAATCTAAATTTAGAACATTTTCATTACCAGCCAACAAATAACCAGTGTAGTAGCAGCGATTTGAGCCCTTTCCACCTGCTAGTCCTGACTAACCAGTAATCGACTTCCTCCCTCTATCGATTTACCTATTGTAGGCTTTGTGTACAAATAGAATCTCTGTTTTCAGTGGGTGGCAGTGGGACTGGGGTACGGGTTCCAGAGCACAGTTTATACTTCCCAGGTGGCCAGTGTTAAAGTAGGGAACACTCAGGCTTTCTCAGCTTCATCTTTCAGTGGCAGCAAAGGCAAAGCTGAACTTGTTAGCTTTCAGCTTCCTATGGATTTCCTCTAACTTTTCAGAGGAGTCGTGGTACTCTCTGAAGGCCAGGCCAGGTCTCTAGCTGTGGGTTTGTGTAGTGTGCTTGCAAGAAAGAGGATGCAGGGGAAATGAAGTTTTCACATGAGGAGAGTCTCTGGAGCTGTAAAATAGTTGGTTAGAAGTCTTGCAAAACAGTTCTGACAGATGTTTGACAAAGTGGTTGCAGTGTTGGCCAGGAGTTGTTGTATCAACATTTTTTCCAGGGCACTTCTGGGGAGAGAGCCTATTGGTTTATAGGGTAGTTTGCTTTTGATCTTTGATAATCTATCAAAATAAAATAAATCTGAATTAGGGTGTAGTATAAGTCATTGTTTTAAGGCTATGTAGAAGACTTGTGATAGGCCTGGAAAAACTCTTGGCTTTATCAGTTTAGAATAGAGCTTGTAGCTTTGATTGAAGTATTCTTTAGACTAGTTAATTAGAATTGAAGCTTTTGAGCTGTGAAACTGATGAGAGCTCAAAGCATAAAAATAGTTGAATATTAGTAAAGACTACCATATCAAGTGCAGGTTGGACTGACTTACACAACATGTACAGTACGATGATTGCCTGCCCTCACTCGATATAGTACCTTTACAACAACTAAAGAAAACTTCTGCACAGAGTTCACAAAAAGGTATCAAAAGACCCTAAACCCCACCAGAAATATTTCCCAAGATGTCTGTTAGTGACAACAATGGTACTCATTTTCTTTTTCTTGCTTATTTTCTACCATGTATTTATCTTTCTATCTTTTAAATATAAGTGCTTAACATATTTTCACTTCTATAATTTTGAACTTTGCAGGTTTTTTGTAAGGACAAAGCAGAATGTGACAAAGCATAATGTGATTTGTGTCTCTCATACAGAATATGTTATAACTTCTTTTGCCCTATTCTAATCTATATATTGCTTTTAAAACTTTTCACATGTTCCTTGTATTTTTATTTACTTATTGAACATAGTGGTGCTGCAGATTGGACCCAGAGCCTTGCTTACACTAGACAAGCCTTAGGTTGCTTGTAGTTCTGTGAGTTTTAGTTGTGTTTGTGGCTATATGGTAGAGGTTGCTAAATGAAAATCAAAGGTAATTAATTTACCTACAAAAATAAAATTTTCCCTAGATAAGTAATGTATTTTTTATTTAAATGATGGTTTTTGACAGGCTCTGTGGCCAAGAACTTCTTCACCAAGTCAAAGCTTTCCATTCCAGAACTCTCTTATATATGGTGAGTATAATTATTTTCCATAGTAACATATGATCATAATACTCATCCTTTAGCATCTTGAAGAGACTTATTTTTTGAAAGAATTTTTTAGCAGACAAGAGAGTACACAGCACAGATTTTTGTTGCTATAAAGGTTAAATACATTATGTGAGAAGTACTATAAACAGTACCTAGCATATACTTTTCATTGTAAGTGTTGACTATTAAAATAATTTCTTAATTATTATCTCCATTCAGTCCCTTTCAGTCTAGGCAGTGGTGGGCATTGAAACTTTGTGTCTTTTATTTTTAGATTTTTCTAATAGAGCTGAGGCAAATAACTAGAGGACATTAGCAAGCTATTGTTTGTCATATTTTGTAAAGCTAGGTGAACAAAAGGCCCGGGAACAATTGGAAATAAGTGAAATTTGATTATTCAATCTGCCTCTTAGCTTCCTAAATTTGGCCAGTGTTTCTCAGTGGGGCTCTAATTCAGCCTTGCAGCTGTAGCACTGTTACTGCACCTTTGTAAAGAACCTGCTGCCATAGCTCTAGCTCCAGAAGGGTGATGCTGACGTGGTCCAGATGGCTCTATTTGCATCTATGAAAATGCTTGGCATCATAAACTCTCAGCTGTGTGCAGGCTAGTTTTTCCCCAGGCCTGGGCAGGAGTCTGTGCTGCTATAAATGCATAATTAAAACATTGGGATATTTATGTAAAGCTTTTTTCATGAAGATTCACAAAAATTATGATAGGATTTACAATTACTTGTTATGTTTTGTGCATATTGAAAAATTATTTCAGTAGTATTTATATATGCCAGTGGAGGTTCTTTAAACAATATACTCTGGCATACTATATTATTTTTATAACAGAAATCCATATATTAGATTTAAAGGCTAGAAAAAAAGAATCTCATTTTGAAAAGAATACAGCCTGTTTTGGCAGAATTCCAAGCTTAAATATTATGGGCATGAGGCTTCCTATCTTTTTTTGTCAAGATACATTTATGAAGGCCAAATGGTATTCTCTCCATCAGGCATTTGAAGCAATTCCCTGAGGCCTCAGCCTGGGAGGCAGCTGGTCTCAGGGCTGGTGTTTTCCAAATTGGAGGAGGAAGAGGGGAAAAGTTGGGGGGGGGTGGAGAGCAGAGGATCTAAAGGAAAATTACAGAACTTATTTTCTTTCTAATAGTAGCACTTTTCTAGTACAGCCCGTACAGTTTCATGCAAGCCTGTCTCTGTAACTGTCCTCACACAAGCACCTTTGTGTCTCTACACCGAGAGATGGGGCTTATAGGCTCTTAGTTCCCTCAGTGAATAGGTTTCTTTTGTGCTGAGTAAACAGGTCTGTGCCTTTCAGTGGGAAACAGTGACTGAAGGGAAGATAAGCCTTTTCAAGACTCCCTTTCTTTCTTTTTGTCTTATCTGGTTCCAGCCTTCCCTAGTTGCTAGTTTTATCTTAAAATGTTAAGTCAGTGAATATTTACTGAGCTTATTTGTATTTTCCCAAGAGGGAATTTTCAAGCAAAGAACAGTTTGCTACAAAAATTTACATGATGTAGAAAGTTCAATTTTTTCCTCAGAGCTGAGAAATGAAGCACCTATTCATTCCAGTGTTCAGGGTAACTTGCCTAATGACTGAGTCCAAGTGCCTATTTCAAGTGCTATGTCGGGCTCTTCTTATCATGCAGCCTGCATTTGTTGAATGACTGTCCACTAACTGTGTATATGTAGGAATTGCATTTTTGTCTGTGCTAGAGTTTCTTGTGCCATGTTCTCTGTTATAAGACAATCCCTGTGAATTTTGTTGGTGGGCTTGAGGCTGGCTGTCATAGCAGGTACTAATGACATTTCTTATGTCTAGGGAACTTAGTGATGCTGACTGTGACGGAGCCCTGACCCTGCCTGAGTTCTGTGCTGCATTTCATCTCATTGTGGCCCGGAAGAACGGCTACCCACTACCAGAGGGCCTGCCTCCGACTCTGCAGCCAGAGTACCTGCAAGCAGGTAAGGCTTCCTTGTGCATCATAAATTTTAGACACTTTCCATGAAGGTCTATAGAAGAAGGTTTTATGTTTTGAAATGTTGTCTAAAGAGTCCTTGATATGTGCAGTTGTTTTCTTTAACTATTATTAGATTTTTAGTTTATAGTATGAATTATAGGGCTCATATGGATAAGTATGAATCATTGGTTCTTCTTATGCTGATCCCCTCTGAATGGATTGGAGTCAGAGTCTCTTACCCTTTTACTCTTTTTTGTATGTATTTAGGACAGAGTCTACAGTGTCTCACTACACAGATTGGGCTCATAGTGATCCTCCCGTTTTCAGCCTCCCAAGTTCTGGGATTAAAGGTGCGCACCAGCACACCCACATGTCTCAGCATGCCCCAGGGGCAGGGCTGGCAAGGCACTCTGGGGATCAAATTCTGGTCCCTGAATCTGCCTAAGCAGGTGCTTTAATCCTCTGAGCTATCTGGCCAACCCCTACCCTTTTGCAAGAACTATGGAATAAGCAAATACTGAACCTATTAGCTGATAAAATATGAAAAAGAAGGTCTTATAGAACCAAATACCAACTGGGGCATGTCCTAGTGTAGCAGTGGTGAACCTTTTAGAGCTTTTAGTAATTTAAACAGCCAGCTCCTGCACGGGTACTATAGGTTTGCCTCTACTGTCCCAGTATTTCGAAGTGGGCTAGGCTAGTGGAATAGAGTAGAACTCTTATACCTAATTGAAAAGTTAAAAATTACATGCACTGAAATGTACAAAATGCTGTGATCTTAAATGTGCACTCTGAATTTTTATACATGTATATACCCATGTAACCATAAGAATATATATATATCATATCTCATGCCAGCACACCAGATAGTGGGAATATAATTTTTTTTGTCTTTCTTTTTGTCTTTCTCCTATATAAAATAGCCACCTCAAAACAAATGTTTTGAACTGTTTGGATGGGAAAGGGTCATGGGAAGGCCAGCATTTGTATAAATTCCTTTGGAAGACTGGAAAGATAAGCGTCTGTCTTGGCCTCTTCAGAATCAATGGGCACTGCACTGATTACCATTATTCAGAAAAGCATAGCTTCCATTGAAATTGGCCAGAAACAGCTGGTGCTTTTACCTTTTTCAACTAGAGAAAAATCTTAAAACTCTCTTTAAAAATGAGAGATTAGTCATAGGTCATTGTTGGTAAGAGGAAGTGTGTCTAAAAAAAGTACAGCTACTTGTTAGTGGAGTAGAGCTTTTGCAAGTAATTGTGAAAAGGCCTGCTATTACCTTGTACAGTCTTCTCCTCATGATAGCACCAGATTCAAAGAGCATATGTCTCATCTAAGTCAGTCTTGTGACCCCTGACTCTTATTCTTTTTTCTGTATTAAGTAAGGAAGAGGTAAAAGTTCAATCAAAGGGAAGAGACCGACCTGTGGCTAGTGACAGTGGCAAGTGAACATGTTGCAGGCAGAGTGGCCCATTTTCAAATTTTCTCAAATGATCTTATAAAATGTACAAGGAAGGGAGAATTCAGAGAGAAGAATTAACTATTGATCTCAGGGCTAGGACTTTGCTAATAAAAGCTAACTTTTGTTTATCGTAAGCTGTCACTCTAGCTTGCTGTCCTTCCCTCAAGTCTGGGGAAGAGCTTCATAGGCCCTTGTGAATTAGCTTGAGTTGAATGGCATAGTAAACTGGTCTTCTCTCTTTGTTGTCTTTCTCCTCTCCTTCCCTCTCTTTTTCCTCCCTCCCATTCCCTCTCACTCCCTCCCTATCCTTTTCCTTATCTTCCCCCCTTCCTGTCTTCTTTTTCTCTTGGATTGCAATAAAGAAGCTCTGGCATTCTTGGGGCTGGCCTGGCAACCACATGGCTTCTGTTATCAAGGCAGTGCAGGTCACAGAGGAGCCCCTTCGTCTGGGGTTCTGGGGCTTTTGTCTCTAATAGGGATTAACAGCTGGCCAAATGACCAAAGTCTGCTCTAGGGTTATTTATTTATACTCAGTGCCTTCACAGTTTTCTGTCTGGCCCTGGGTGGAGTCCTAGATAACCTCATCTCCCAAGGTCATACTTAATTTTCCAGTTTGATGTTGATCAGTGCTGTCTTATTGTTTTGGAGCCTCTGCCACATATCCTGACTCCTTGTTTTAGCAGTCATATTGCTGTGTGCAAGTGGTTCATGAACTTTTCTAAAAGTCACTGATACAATTTTTAGGAATCTCAAATCCCTAAGTTAAGTTGTTAATAAAGAGAATCTCCTAGTTTCTTTACTGCTGAAGATGGCTCCTCTTGACCTGCTTATTCAGTAGAGGAGATGATATAAAAAAGAATGCTAATCAAGATTCACCTCCATGGCACTGGTGAGATGGCTCAGTAGAATAAGCACTTGTCTGGCAAGCACAAGGGCCTGAGTTCAATTCCCGGTTCCATTTAAAAAAAAAAAAAAAAAAGATTCACCTCCATCACTTGCAGTGGAGCCTCTCTCTTTTTTTCTTCCTGGTTTTATGGAGACCGTCAGCATGCAGGAATAACTGAAGACTTCATCACATGCTCTCCAATTACATAAAACATGAACATCTTTTCTGAGGTTGTGGGCTTTACCTCAGATAATAATTATATCATTCTAACTGCATGAAACACCTCAGAAACCCCATCAGACTCAGAGGATTTAACAGTTAATTTTTAAATGCTTTAATGATCCCTGCTTTTCTTTGTATGATGCTTAAGAAAAGGCCTAAACTATCTGTTATTTTAGAACCTTTGAAAATATGAATGGTCTTGTTGATTTTTTTCATTGCTTTTATGGAACCCCATTTAGTTTTTTAAAAAGCTTATCATAGCACTTTTGTAATCGACCCACATGCAGCTTTTCAAAAATGATCCAGTTTTCAACAAGATTATTAAAGAATATAACTACAGTTGAGGTTATCATGTATTCAAAATTATACAAGCTTTTGTTAAAATAAAAAAGTAGTTTTTGTATCTGATGCCATTTTACCTATAATTATAGAAATAATCCCTTTCCCCTAACAGTGAAAGTTAAAAGGCAGAGGTGGAAATACAAATTGTTTTTTTTTTTTTTTAACTTGTGAGCCCTTTGATATTTGCCAGTCTAGGTAACCAGGTAGATTCTGGCAGAAATGTTTTGCTGCATATTTTGTTTTAAAAAATATTGAATACTTACTATGTGACAGGCACTGTTACTCTCTATAGTGAGAATGCTGTCTAGAAGAGTTTTTACTGCATGGCACTTATGGGTGGTTGGAGGATAGATGTTAAATAAGTTCACATGTGTGTCACTGTAGCCAGGACTAAATGCTGAGAGAGGGTGCAGTGCTGCAAGGGCATGTGCGACCTTAGGGAATGCTTGCCTGTCCCTGCTGAGATGTGGTGGAGAAGCTCACATGGAAGAACTAAGGGCTTTAGAGCTAAGAAGGGGCAAGAGAGGGCTCTGTGAAGAGCAGACAGCAGGTATGCTGGAGAGGTACTGGGAGGGATTGGAAACACAGGAGAAACAGAAATTTCAGGCCACACTGCTTGGAGTGTGCAGAGTGAGGATGAGAAACCTCAGGGGAGGCTTGGAGGAAGGTAGGAAACAGATGGTGCATAGTAACAGTGCTTTGCATGTCGTACTTTTCATGTTGCTGAGATGCAATACCTGACACCCAAAGTTAAAGGAGGAAAATTGATGTGGCTCACAGTTTTTAGAGGGCTCAGTTCATAGTTGGCTGGCTCAGCATGGCAGAGGGGCATGGCAGAGGAGAGAAAGTTCATGACAGGCAGAATGCAGCAACCACGTGATAAGGGCCAGATTTTTTCTGCCTCTTTTGTATTATATTTTCTAAGGATGAATAGCACTCATGCCCAGGGTGAGGGACCCTTAATTCTACCCTAAACTGTGCCAAACCAATCAGTTGACTAGTTTAATAAGCACAAACCCTTGATCCCAGCATGATACACCTTAGATTCAGCTACCTCTGAAAAACCCCACCTATGGCTGCCTGATGCTTTGGGGGACATCTATCTAGACACAAGCCATAACAGAATGTTTGGCATGAGAGTGATAAATCTGATTTGCTATCTGAGCAAGAATGGAAACTAAGCGAATTTAAATAGCGGTCCTGTCAGGAGCAGTGAGAACTCACCCTGGGAGGTGACAGTGGAGATACAGACACATTAGAAAGAGATTTAGCAGTTAATTGTTGTTGCTAGTTTTGGAAAACATTCGCTTTCTACATAAGACCTTCCCATGATAAGATATTGGTCTTACAATTCTAGGCGTAGCACTAAATTGGTAGACTAGAAAGAAAATTGAGTAAAACTGCTCTTGGGGCTGGATTGAAGAATGGTGCTTTGAAAAATGTTGAGTTTTTACCAAGGAAATAGACATCATGGTGAGAACAATCAGCTGAGCCCATGTTTGCCCCATTTGATGTCAGTAAACTGGACTCTAGTAAGCACATGAATGAAAATGTACTTGGATTCCTGATACCTGACCAGTATTTTACTGTAGAGCAGGGTTGGCATTTCAGTTCCTAGTGCTGGTGGGTAAGGCCTAAAGACAATGTCAGTTCATTTGCCACATTTGATTAACATTCTTTTTGAAGCATTGTATTAAAATAATGAGTGAAGCAAGTCAGATACAGACATTATCACTTGATTTTTCATATCAGAAACACAAATTATCAGTGAATTAAATCGTAAAATTAAGGGGAGATGGTAGAAAACAGGGAAGTAGATGGACTTATGGAATATGGGGAAGGGACTGAGGGTCAGTGGGAAAGGAGATGACAGGGTTATGGAACTGATCAAGATACAAAAGTATATATGCACCAGTTTCCCACAATGAATGTCATTATTATGTATCATGGACATATAGCAATGAAAATTTTGATTTCCTAATAGCTTGCCTGACAAATTTAATTTGTAGATTCTGTTTGTTATCTGCTGCAAATGCTTTTCCTCTTCAAAACATTGACAAATTTTCTAGTTGAGCTGTTTCTATCTTAATTATTCTGTGATGGATTGGTAATACAGATTCTGCTTTGAAGAAATAGCTGGTTGTTAGGTAATTAGCTTACCAAGTTGCATTGCTTTGTAATTGTGCTAATTCATCCAGAGACCCAACTAACAGCCATTGTTATTATTGTATGGTGGAAGAAACCCACCATGTGATTCTTATTTCCTTTAAATTTGGTAAGAATTTATGCTTTCATTTTTCTTAGTCCTGCTAACCAAAGAAATAAGCATTTTATAATATTATCTCAGACATGCATCATTATTAGTCTTGTTTATTTCTGACAGTAGCTAAAATGAAGTATATCCTTAGTAAATATTCATAGTTCAAACTATTACCATGGTTACTATATTTAGAAATTATGCTAGCAACATAGATAAAAGTTAATATACTGAGTGAGTATGAGTGATGTTTAGTGTAGAAAATAAGTACTATGGGAGCTGGGTCTATAATCCTGTCTATTCTGGAGTCTGAAGCAGAAAGATTCCATGTGTGAGGCCAGAAGTCCAGGCAATTTAGTGATACTCTATGTTAAAATGAAAAATAAAAAGGGCTGAGGATGTATTTCACTGGTAGAGTCCTTGTGTGTCAAGTGGGTGCTTTTGGATTGGGAGAAAGAGAGAGAGAGAGAGAGAGAAAGAGAGAGAGAGAGAGAGAGAGAG
>PVKA01008244.1:0-49394 GCA_004027165.1 Ctenomys sociabilis | reverse complement strand
GAAGTATGGAGTTGTGTTAGTAAAGAACTTTGTTTACTTTTTGATTTTTTATGTATTCGGTACAAGGTCTCACTACACAGATCAGACTCATAGTAATCCTCCTGTTTCAGCCTTCCCAGCACTGTGATTACAGGCATGTGTCACCATGCCTGGTTTTGGTGGCGAGCGCTGTGCAGGGCCGATATGGCATGCAGTACCGGGGATGGAACCCAGGTCCTTGTGCTTGGTAGGCAGATGCTTAGATGTCTGAGCTATGCCCCTGCCCTAGTAAGGAACTTTAAAGTGCTACTTGAGCATGATTAGTGTTATAGGTACTATAATAAAGCTAACTAATACTGGTATATTTAACAAGCATAGAAAACTGATAAGAAAAACCACTGTAGTATATTATGTATTCTTTTTCTTTCTTCTTAGCTTTTCCTAAGCCCAAGTGGGACTGTGCATTATTTGATTCTTACTCTGAGTCAATGCCAACAAACCAACAAGCCCGTGACCTGAATCGGATGGAGGTAAAAGAGCTCTCTATCTTAATAAATAGGATGCCTAGAGAATGAATCATTAGCCTATGTTCTTTATAAACTTGGGAAAATGAACCTTTGTAACACTTTCTCCTCACACTTGATAATTAGTTTGAGGATTGGCTTTTAAAATCTATAGACTGGATGTGTTTATCATTCTTTTTTCTTTTTCTTTTTTTTGTGGTACCTGGGATTGAACTCAGGACCCTGCACTTGCCAGGCAAGCACTTAGTCTACTGAGCTATCTCCCTGGTCCTATATTTTCTTCCCCCCAAAAAAACTACATTTGGTGAAGTAAGTAAAATCTCTTGACCTTCCAGAAGTAATCTTTATGGAATAACCAAACTAAGTCTGAAAATGCTTTAACCAAGCTTTAATTCCCTAGTGAATAATGTAAGTTAAATTTTTACTAGCTGGGCATTAGCAAGGTAAAGTGGACCACAGTAATTCTGAAAAGAGATTTGAGAACTACATCTCTGTACATGGGGCCCCAAATCTCATTCAGTGATCCCCTGGTGTTTTTAACTTTTTACCAAAAGAGGACTGGTTTGGATGTTCCCCCAATTCCTACAGTGTTGGGCCACTGATAGAAGAAGGGCGTAGTCATGTGTGGAGTGATCCCTAGCTATGAATTAGTAAATAAGACTTGGTACAGTTGTTATCATTATCTCCATCAATATCATCATCATTATTGTTATTGCTATGATGCCTGCTGTTCCTTTCCTAAAAATGTTGAGAATCAGGGCTGGGGCTATGTTCAGTGGTAGTGTGCTTGCCTAACCTGTGAAAGACCCTGGGCTGGATCCTTAGTACTCCTTGCTCTCCAGTCTGGAAGTGTTTAAAAGTTTTAGGAAACTTGATTGTCAAATAATATTTGTATGTATTTATAGGATACAGTGCAATCCTAGTCAGTACATGTATGCATTTTTTTATTTTTTTAAAGCAAATACAAAATAACAGTAAGACAAAAAATTACAAGTGATACAGAATTTCACTTAAATAATATGAATTTCACAGTATTTGTTGTAATACATAGTGTAGTCTTTCAATTAATCCATATTACAAGATATGTGCATGTAAAATTAGAAGAAAGAAGTATATAAGAAATTAAGAAGATAAAAAGCACAAAGAATTGAAAAAAGGAGATAAAACAAATTATTATTTGCTCCTTTTCATAGACCAGCAGAAATGCACAGTAGTTGTCCAAACAATCCTGCTTATGTACATAGATAAATCTCTTTTCCCCACTCCCTCTCCTGTCCTTCTCAACTCTTTCTTTTTGTATAAGTTCATTCTTTTTCCCACTATCTTTTGTACCCTTAAGATTCCATTTTCTTCTTTAGTTTCTCACGCTAAGGAGACAATATGATTTTTGCACATGTGGGTCTGATTTATTTCACTTATATTTAAATAAATGGACTTTATTCATGGGCTCTGGTTAGAGCCCCCTAAAATGAGTTCAGTGACACAAGGTAGTAGAAGTCAAAGGCAGGATATAGGACTATTTCTTCATTTCTCAGAACTTCATGCTTATTTACCCTTTCCCGTGTGGTTTTCAGGCCTATACTATGTGTCGGTGGTGTTGTGCTTGGCAGTCCCCAGCCAGCGAAGCCTGCTCATCTGGGCCCCCTCTGACGAATACTTCTCTTTGCCACTCTGCTGCTCTGTCTTTGAATTGTAGTCATCATGGCACTTTCCTCAGCAGGTTTCTATTTGCCAAGAAAAGATACAGACACAAGTGACTTGAGGAGGAATAATGTACTATATCTACATTTGAAGAATTTTGGTGTTTGCAATTTCTTTTTCCATAGAACATATTTGATGTAGAAGTAGATATGGTAGTTTTCTTCTTTACATGGCTCTCTGTTTACTCTGGGCTCTGACATTCTCTGGAGAGGTTTGTCTGTCAGCTAGGGTGGATAACTGCATAGGTTTCTGAGAAGGTGCCCTGGTGGAGGGTTTTGGTGTGTGTATCATGGTCTCTGCTTGCAGAACACAATGAAGTCATACAAATTCTTATCTTTCTGTATGAACAGATTGTTCCAATTTATTGTGGTGTTAGACAGTCTTTGCCCTTCCAATACAGACAGATAATACAATATTGTTTTTCTTCTTGGTAGAAACTATGTTGCTGACTCAGTCACCATTTATCTCTGTGTAAAAAGAAAGAAGAACAAATATATAGCAGCCACAGGTCTGTTTTACACACATGCACACATACACACACACACATGCACATACACACACACATGCAGACACACAAACACAATCTATATAGCAATATATATATACCTTTATTGGTGTTATGTGTAGCTAGTTTCATATACTTTTTGTGGACCTAACCTGGATTCTTTGGGAAGAAGGGTTTGAAATCTACCAAGTCTTCTTGTCCAAACAAGAAGGCAAAAGAACAATAAAAATCCTCTTTTGAGCTACATTGTTATTTTTGAAGATGAGCTGTTTTCAGACACTGAATGTGATAAATCAAATTCAAGGATAGGTGATAAGAGTAATTGAAGCCTTGGCCATCAAGAAATATAGCCTATATTTTAGTAACTAACAAACATTTTACCTTCTTCTAAGAACTCATTGTTCTTTCTGTGAGTTTTTCAACCTATCCTGACTGCATACAGTTTATTTATTTTTTTAAAAATGTATGAGTTACTTAATTAGGTTCTTACTAAAAAATTTAGAACACTAATTTATGAGGATTAAATTCATTTGTCAGAGCAAAAATGGATCACAGGTAGCCCCAGAGCTGAGGAATAGCTTTGATTTCTTCTAAAATCTGTGAGTTGACTGATTTCTGATCCATCTTTTACTGATCTGAAATCTGGCATCTTTCTTTCTTGGTGTTAAGATCTTGCCCTTCTGGTGTCTGGGTTTCTGCAGCTTCTTCTTGAAGTAAGAATCATTGAGGTGTTTGGAGATTTTCACTTTGCTGATACCAATTTTTGTAGAGGTGGCAATGACAAATTTGTGGTATGTTCTTTGTAGAGGAACATGATTAAGGCTAAGATGCCAGTCACAAATAGGAAGCCACTGGTTTACTGCTTCAGGAAAACCTCTCTCTTGCCTCTGTGACACCCAGTGAGGATGATTAAGATGGTGCCAGGAGAGATGCTAGCTCGAAGTTTCCTCACATGCTGACTGAAGGGTTTCTTGTAGTGGCTCAGGAGCTTTCAGGGCACATCTTCAGTAGGGTAGTATCTAGATATTTTTCAAAGCTTAATCACCTGGGTACCTCCATTCTTGTTGCCACAAACTGGTTTTGTGATCATAATAAGAACTATGATTACAAAACCATAGTTCTCGTTTTCCTTCTCAACCTTTGATTCAGCAGCTGTGTACTTTCTCTTGTACAAAGCCTTTCTGGAATACATAGCAGACTGGGAGTATCTACAAATTCCTCTAATCAAGACAGGATTTTTGCTGCAGTGGGGCTGCCCCTTCTTGGACTTTTTTTTGCCATCACCTTACCCTTTTTACCAGTACCACTGGCAGAAGCCTTTTTGGCTTCAAGTTTCTTCTCTTTAGTGTCTGGCTTCTCAGTTTATTCCACCATCTTGCAAGATGGGAAAGAGAACTGTGTTTCTTGCATGCAGTTTAGGTTTCAGTACCAGTGTGTGGATGATGACTTCAGGGCAGTGTAGGAGTTTGTGCTGTGAGCAAATATATAGCTAACTGAGGTCTAGGTCATGAAAAGTTTACATAGCAGTTCACCTTTTCCTAAAGCCTAAAGCCAGCAAAGCTGAAATCCCATACTTATTTTAATAAAGAATTATAGATCATAATTAGTTTATTCTTCTTTATAAGTTCTTTTAGATTACTGGATTTTTAAATGCTTTATTGAGAAATAAATAACATACCATACTCACTTAAACACACAATTCCAGTGGCTTATAATGTATTAGTAGAGTTGTTCACCTATCATTCCAGTCCTGTCTTGGAACATTTTCATCACCCCAAAGAAAAAACCTGTACTCATTAGCTATCATTTGCCATTCCTCTTTCCAACAGCCTCTGGTAGCTTCTAATTTATTTTCTGTTTCTGAATTTGCCTATGCAGAATATTTCATATAAATGGAATCATACAGTATGTTGGTGTGGCTTCTTTCTCTGAGTTTCTCTCTCTCTCTCTCTCTCTCTCTCTCTCTCTCTCTCTCTCTCTCTCTCTCTCTGTGTAGGGGGGGTTTTACTAGAGATTGAACACTGGGCGTTCACATTAAGCTACATCCTGGCTTTTTTTATTTTTATTTTTTTTTTGTGACAGGGTCTCTATAAGTTGTTTAGGCTGGGTTTCAGCTTGTGATCCTCCTGCCTTAGCCTCCCAGAGTGCTATAATGTTTTTATGGTTCACTCATTTCATAGCACTTATCAGTGCTTTATTCCTTTCTGTTGCTTAAATCGTATTCAGAATATGGATATGACACATTTTGGTGGTTCATTCATCAATGAACAGACATTTATGTTGCTCTTCCTTTTTTATCTGCTACTAACGTTGTTACTGTGAACACTCATGTGTAACTCTTTGTGTGCACATGTTACCACTTCTCTTTGGAACATACCTAAGAGTGGAATTGTGGATTGTGCCATAACTCTGTGTTTAACTCTGTGCTTATTTCTCTGGGGTTGTTTGAGTTCCATGTGTGTGGTAAACTAGTTCACCCTTTGTACCAGCAAACAGTTTTAAGAATTTACTGTGAGTTTAAAGTTTATCCATATTTGATTTTTGAGTATGTTTAAAATATAAAGATAATCAAAAGGCTTTTGGTGACAAGTCTTTCTGTCATACCTTTGCCTCATCTCATAAGTCAACCTTCCATTTTTAGTTATCTTTCCAGAGTTTGCCTATAAAAATAAAGCAAATATGAATATATTTTCCTTTAATTTAGCTTAGAGTACATATTTTCCCAGCTTTATTGAGGTATACTTGATGGATAAATTTGTATATATTTATTATGGGTATTTTGATATGCACACAATGTAAAATGATTACCACAATGAAGCTATCATAGTGTTTTACTTTTTTGTGGGGAATGTTCAAGCAAATTTCAAGTGTTCTATATATACTTTTATTAACTATAGAAAGTTCATGTTAAGGGTTTATGTATAAGAAATAAACTCATAGTAGGTAAAGTTTAAACAAATTCATACTTGTTCAATTTAGGTACTTCCCTCAATGTGAATTAAGAGAAAAATTCAATCTGCTCGTCAATACAGTTCACTTATTCCATGGCAAGTTAGCTATTTTAATCACACACAGTTGGACACTTGCATGACAGATCCTACCACAGCGATGGCAAATCTTTTAGAGCTTTTGATGATATCCAACAGCCTGCTGTGGCACAGATGGCATAGGTTTATCACCACTGTCATAGAAAATAGCTGCATCATTGGCCACTTATAAGAATCTTTATGCTTGTGAAACAGTATACATAGGCTGATTGGACAAATACTGGGAAATTCTCTGGATGAATCTCAGGCTGGATTAAAATGTAATGTAAGGTCTATACATATGTATATCTTGCTCTGGATCATGATTTCTTTTCTCTGTGTATATAAAAGATGAACTTGTACCTCACTATAAAACTAAAATAATAAAAATAGTGTTAAATGTCAGGGCTTACTGAAGATACACATTTTGGCAGGAAATACTGCTTTTAAAACATTCTTATTATGTGTGCACATCACTTAACTCTTACTCCAACCAGTATAATTCATGTACTTTTCATTTCCAAGAAGACATCTGTTAAAGACATGGCTGATTTTCCTGTTTCTACCCAAGATGTGACGAGTGATGATAAACAAGGTATGCAATGATTGTATTCTCTTCCTTTATTTAATTTAATTTTTATTTTTAAAAATGTATTTGGTAGTTACAGAGTCTCACTATGCAGCTTGAACTCATGGTGATCCTCCTGTTTTTCAGCTCCCCAGTGCTGGGATTACAGGCTTATGCCACTAATCCTGGATTCTGTGGCTGGCTCAGCCTGCCCTGGGGACCAGACTGGTGTGGCATGTGGTGCTAGGGATTAAACCGCGGTCTCTGCACTTGCTTTAGCTTGCCTAAGCAGGTACTTTAGTCCAATGAGCTCATGCCAGCCCCTCCCCCCATTTTCTTTCTTTAAAGACACATTTTCTCTTTTTTCTTATCTACTTCTCTTGGAATGGCTGGCTTCTAGAATATATGAAGACAGTAATATGTATAGAAATGCATTTAGACAAATTAGGTAGTTCAAAATATTGCCATAAAATTACAATTCATACAGTGGTAGCAAGAGCTTGCATGTACAAATTCTCCCAACTTATTGGTTCATTTTTCTCACTGGTCAATTATAGCTTGATACAAGGCTATTTTGACACCTTTTTTAACATAATTTTATTGAAGAACAAATAGCAATGAGACAGTTTCAAATGAAATTAATGGAACAGATTCAATAATTATTACGTTGCATATTGTTTTCTTAGTGGTTATTTGTTATTCAAGGTGCAGACATGATATTCTATTTACAAACACTATTAGAACAGATCCCTCTATTCATTGAATTAAGAGAATGTAGCTGTATACCTATCTTTATTTAAAGCTGATTTATAGTAGTTTCAATAATTAATACTTTTTACATTGTTATCTTCTTAGTTGTTATCCATGGTACAAGAAACAGACAAGATAGCCTGTCCAAACACTATTAGTGCAAATGTTTCTTCTTATAGAATTACTTTCTCATAGAAAGTAGCTGCCTATTTATCCTAACTGTTCTGTATATCCAAATACAGAATAGTCCTTCCTTTGTATCTCCCTTTTTTTGTTTAGTCCTGTCAGAGATGGGTATTCTATTGGCATTCAATTATTATAGGTGCTTGAATTCAGTGAAACACTCCAACACAGTCCAGCAGTCCACAATAGTAGTGGGTTGTCCACAGAAGTTGTTGACTACAGCCATTTATAGCTCAGCATATTATTATGGCTTTACTTTATATACCTCTTTTTTATACTTTTCTGCTGGATAGTTAAGACCGAGATAAAGCAAGACCTATACAACAACAACAAAAAAATGTAACTTCTGTATCTGATGAGGTCAGTCAAGTCCCCTCAGGGTTTATCCTGTAACCCTGTACTGCACTTTATAGATCCTTTGTCAGTGTCAGCCATGTGGATGAGTCATGGCCATTGCTTGACCAATTTGCTCTCTGTGAAAGCCTGTGAGAAAGTTTTCTCTCCAGGTGACTCTTCTTAGGCACACTATATACCATTGATCCCATTGTGGCTCCATAATCTCCTTGATCAGCAAATTTGGGGCACAGCTGAGTTACATGATGTTACAGTACAGGTTCTCCTATGTCCATGCATATTATCTGACCACAGTGCAATGAAACTGGAAATAAATGACAAAAGAAACTAGAAAAACCCGCTAAATACATGGAAATTAAACAACACCCCACTCAGCAATCACAGATGAAATTAAACAAGAAATTCAACAGTATCTACAATTCAATGAAAATTCAAGCACAACTTACCAGAATTTATGGGATGTGATGAAAGCAGTTCTCAGAGGGAAAATCATAACTATGAACTCATACATTAGGAAAACAGAACGGGAACAAATAAATACCCTAATGCTGCACCTCTGCCATCTAGAAAAGGAAGAGCAAACCAAACCCAGAGCCCAAAGACAGGAAGAAATCATAAAGATTAGAGCAGATATTAATTCAATTGAGATGAAGAAAACAGTTCAAAGAATCAACAAATCAAAAAGCTGGTTCTTTGTAAGACTGTTTTGAAACCTTATACTGGAGTTAGGAAATGATTAGAAATGGAAAGACTATAGGGCTTAATATCTTGTGTTATTAGATATGATCTAAGATCAATGTAAATGCACCTTTTGTGTACAGGCTTAATCCATGAGAAAGTCCGCTCTTGGGTGGAGTTCTTGTCCCACTGTTTATCTGTTTCTCAGTGACTTTGTGAGTATGGCAGTGTGACATGGAGCCCAACCACAATTTGCCCAACTAATGAGGTAGCTAGATTCCACATAGCAGTGTCTCATATAAGAGCTACAAGTAGACACAGAGATGAGTCAGCCAGCAGTATCTAAATGAGTAGGAAGGACCCTGTCCTCCAAGCCCTATACTTTCTATAATGCTTTGCAAATTGCTAGGTCCTTCCTTGTAGACTGTTTTATTGAATCACAAACTGGCTTGTTTTATCATCTAAAATTTGGAGGCAAGTGAACTAAAGTTCAGGCAATACGAATCATGTGCTTGTGCGAAAAAAAAGAAAAGGAACTGGGATAAGAACCAAGATTTTCTAAGTCCGACGCCAGTATTCCATCTGTTTTCTAAGTCTGAGTCACTGCGCATGAATGAGTGAAGCTTATTTGAAGTGAAGCCATTTTAGTTTTTATTGTTAAGACTTAACATTGATGTATATTTGTGTAGGGGTTTTAACATGAAAAAATATTTTTCAGTGGCAACAATAATTTCTTGCTTTCTATGTAAATACTTGATCAGCAGAGGCAGGTGGAAATAGAGACTGCCTGTAGCCTCATGTACCGCGATCACTGTCCTAACTAGTGGATCTTCACCTCGGCTGCACAGTGGGAGCCCTGTGTAAGATGTAAGAACATTTAAGTGGGGTTTCCACTCGCAGATGATCTGATGTCCTTGATCTGGCTGTCAGGAATTGAGGAGAGGAAATTCTTGTGCTTCATTGTAATACTCTTGCTAACCACTAGAGGCTCTCTGGAAAGCAGAAAATACCCATACATCTTTACTCTAAAATAAGGCAAGAACCTATTTTCATATTTCAAGAGGTCTTTATTATTCTAGTAAAATTCCTAGAGGTTTTCCAGACCTGTTTTTGCGATGACTGGGAATTCTTTGTTTCAATGTTACTGGCTTTAGAAGTAAAATTTCATAGAATTTTTTTGTTTTTTTCTTCCTTTCTCTGTATTGTTCCTGAAAAATGAAACAAAACACCTCCAGCCCTGAAAAGTACTCTCAATGAAGCCTTACCAAAGGATGTGCCTGAGGATCCAGGTAGGAGAAAACCATTGTAACATGTTTCTTTGTAATTATGTCCAATTTATAAAATGATAATTTTGCAAGAAGATTGCTACCTCTGTGGCAGGGTATCTGTCTCTCTAAATGTTTGTCTTGGGTCTTGTTACATGTAAACTCTTTGAATCTCTACCCTTTCACTCTTTTTGTGTATAAGAAGAGGATGAGTTCTTTTAACTTTCAAAAATACAGCTTTTACCAAAAGGATCACTCAGTTCGAACCCAGGGTTTTGTCACAAAGTACAAAATTGAGAAGGCTTGGATTGAGATGATTTCCATAAGCCCTTGTGGCTTCTATAAAACATGAGATTGATAAGGTAGATCAGCTGGAAACCCAGAGTTGATATTTTCCCTACCGAAAACAAAAACTCAAATTCTGCATTGCTTATATTTCCTTGCCAGGAAAGCAAGTCTATATGCTTACACGTGGAGTACATTCCAAGAAGAAAAATGAAAGCTATGCTGCCCATTTTCTAAGACAGATTGTTATTTGTGGAATTGTAGAAAACATCTAAGTCTGCGTCCTCAGATCTCTTGATGGAACCACTGTTAAAATGAGATGATACCAGTTAAAAAACCAGCTGACTCCAGAAGGCATTATTACTGGAATTCTGGTTAGAGGACATACAAGAAATTACTGATTTCTTTTTCACTATTATTTCTCTTGCCTATTGAATAACAATATCATGTTTATTGTGATTAGCTAGCTGTTCTCTTGAGTTTATTTATTGAAAGTTGGAACAGCACTGAAATTTGTGCTGTGATAGAATATTTCCTAAACATTAAGTTCATTCAAGGTTTAGAAGTGGGAATATTATGGAGAAAGAGGAAGGAGCAGGGGGTGAAAGGGCAGGAAGAAAAGGGAAAAGGATAGGGACACAGCAGAGAGGTGGAGGGAGGGAGGGGGAGGGGGGGAGGAATTAATAGAGAATGAGTTAATAAATGAATGAATGTAAGTACATGGAAGCTCCCCAAGTGATTCTGGCATTTATCCCACTTTGGGAACCACTACCCCTAGAAGTGGTGCTACAGAATGGAAAATTAAGATTATAGATCAGTGGTGATTCCAAGAGTGGTGGGAATCCCTAAGCCTAATTTTGACTTTTGAAACTCACTTGGATTCATTCATTGTAATGCTTGGAAACACACTGTGTGTTTTCTGATTTGTTCCTCTTGCTGCTACCCCTTTCTGGATTTGATAGGATCCCTCAGCTTGAAATATCCCTGTGGGAGACACAAGAATCTCAAGGTGGTAATTCTAATTTGGGATGGCAGCCATGCCCTTGGGCTGCTTTACCTCAGGTCAGCTGCAGCCTTTTGGGGGCCTGTCTTTAGGTTGTGCCCTCCTCTCATTCTCATTTCCAGGAAAGATGACATGCCTGGAATTTTCCAGGACATTGCCATTCTTCTGTCTCTCCAACTAAACGAGAGACCATGATCCATCCATTGACTTCTGCTTGAATTCATAATCCACTATGCCATTGCCATGCTGCAGACAATCATACATACTGTCAGGCTTTTAGGAGCTTGCAGGCTGACAGGTAGAATACTTCTGTTAAGCGTTAGTTAGGACATTGTTATCCAGCCTTATTTAGTCTGAAAATTGAGATCTGCCATGGTTGTATTTTTGCAGAGGGAAAGAGAGCTACTATCCCTCTGCTCTGCGCTCCGGAGTTGTTGGTAATATTAATGACAATAATAATGACAATGAGGGTGATGTGGTAGTTGACAAATATGTGGTACTATGTTATTAGAGAATGGAGACATTTCTTGTTAAATATTTTTCCATATGCCCTTTCTCGCTTAATTGTTGCCAAGTGTATGTTAGGTGAATCAAAGAGATTTCTTACCTCATGTCCCATTGCAGTTTAATCACATATTGCGCACCACATTGCACAGTGGTGATCTTTGCCTTGATTTCTTTAGGCCAGCTAAGGTGTTTTATTGTTTTATTCTGGTTTGCTCTTTGTTTGAACCTCAAAATTGCTTTAATCTATTTTCTTTATGAAGTATATTTCATTTTATATGGTACCAGGGATTGAACTCAGGACCTTGTGCTTGCCAGACAAGAGCTTATTCCACTAAGCTGTCTCCCTGGCCCACATATTTTTATTTTTAAAGAGAATAAAGTAGTGAAAAGCATTAGAAACAATACAGAATTTCACTAAACAAAATAATAGGGGGCTGGGGAGATGGCTCAGTGGAATAAGTGCTTCCCTGGCAAGCTCAAGGGCCTGAGTTCAATCCCCAGTTCCGCAAAAAAAAAAAAAAAAAAAAAGGAATTCAGCAATGGTTGTTATATTGCATTATGTTGTCTTCTAATTAGTTGTTAGATTACCAGATATAAGCAAGCAAATTGGTAAAAAAAAGTTATATGAAATTAAAAGGGAGACAAACAAAAATGTAAGCATTAACCAATTTTTTCAGTAGACCAGGCTGGTTTACTCTTACGGTGCGGTCCTCACACTGATGCTGGCAGTTCTCGGGGCTGCTCCATTGCCAGTGATCGCCTCATGGTCTCAGCATAGTAGAGCAGTTTTCTCTGTCTATTACTTGCTCCTGTCTGTACCTCTTTTGCTTTCCAGGAAGGAAGTAGACCTAGAAACCAGATTTCCAAGCTTGAAAAATTAGGAGCCTTTTATTTATGTACTGTATGATGTAGTGTTTCACAATTATACAATGCATTCAGTTTTCTTGCCTTTTTGTCTGTGTCCATGAGAAGAAGCTACATTTTCATGGTCTTCATTCTGTAGATGAGGAAACTGAAGCCCAGAGAAGTAACGAGTTAGTGTCATGGCCAGGAGGAGCACCTGGGCCTCAGGCTTTCAGCCTGGTCTCTGGTCCTGTCTTTCTACCACTAATCCACACTTTCACTCCATCTGTGTGTCTGTCTATCTTTCATTAGCAGGGCAAGCCCCTCCTTCCACACCCATTTCTGCACCAGTGAAATGACAAAGATAATGACAATTGACAAAGGAATTAACAGTTATCGTGGTCTGCTTTGGGGAATAGTATTTTAAGACAGCCAGGACTTCCACCCAAATATTACTTGAAAGCAGTGGGGAAGAAGGAAGAAGGACAAAGAGCTAGTGGTGGTCAGCCTGTTCCACGGCCTACACACCCAATTCTGTGGTGAGTCTGGCCACATGCTGGTCCCCCAGGCCCCAGAGTGGCTTCCTTGGCTGGGGCAGAGGCCCTACTTGTGCTGCCTTTCTCTGCTGCTGAAGTTTGTGGAAAAGAAGCTATATTGAGTTGTGGGTGTTTGATGGGGACAAGGAGGGACTCAAACTTCATGCTTTAGAGGCTATGGCAGTGCTTCACTTTGAAACTGAATGTACTCGTGTTCTCACTATAGCAAGCCCGGTGTTTAGATTTGGAGAAATTCCTCTCCTTGGCAGCTGGCCATGTCCAAGGCTCTTGGTAGTTTACTTTGTGTTGTATTAGTGTTTATAAGGATTTCTACCTCCTCTTTCTGCCCTACTTATTTAACCCAGGGATTTTAATGATTATCACCGGTTCCTTCATATCAAAAAGGGCTTTTATATTTGAATAATATAAAAGGGGATAGAATAATACAGTGAAATATTTTCTTCTGGCAGAATTTGTGAAAACAAATAAGTTACATTCTCCTTGTTCCTTGTTACTAGCTATCTTATAAATTTTAATGGTGAAAAATTTACAATGTTTAGGTATTGGGGATATATCTCAGTGGTACGGTGCCTGCCTGGCAAGTACAAGGTCCTGAGTTCAATTCCCAGTACCAAAAAAATTTACATTTTAAAAACCTTAGCATAGCTACTGGTTTCTAAATTTGTCTTTCATGGAATAATGAAATAATAAGGAAATTGATATTTTTATGAATGTTTTTAATTACCATTCTCAATTTCTGGTGAGAAAGTCATCTCCAGGAGTACTGGTAGTAAGTTAGTTTATGACCTAAATTTGAAGAAGAGCAGTGAAAGGATTGCCAAAATATTTTAATATTTATTCCATAATACTATCTGTCTGATTTTGTCACAGAAACATGGCATAAAATATTGCCTTATAAGAAAAGTTGCAGAGCTCCTGTTAAGAGTTAGGGACATTGCTTTTTTGTGGCCATGTGACTCCAGTAGTGTATTTTGAGACAATGTTTAGTTGAGTAAAGTTCTTCTTAGCCTTCAGGAGAGTCTGGTTAAAAAATCTATTATGGGCTATCATGATAGACTAGGAATCCTGCCAATGTACCCCTTGTCTTTTTATCCTGGAATGTCTTCACTAATGAACTTAGATTACGTTCTGACAAAGGGGAAAATATGCTGAATTTTATTTCCCTTTAATTGTACTTTTGGCTTTAAAAATAAATCTAGGAAATTATGAACTTATTGGAGTCCTCAAGTTCTCCATTTGGACTTCTCTACCTCGCATTTACCTTTCAATGTGTTCTGTACTGGCCCAGGTGCTGCATATAACCCTGTTTTAGCTGCAGAAATGAAACCCATGCAAACAACAATTAATCTTTGTTTCAGCAACTCCTAAGGATTCCAACAGTCTCAAAGCAAGACCAAGATCCAGGTAGTGTTTGTTTAATTTCTGCTTTAATGCCCTTTGTGCCCTGTCCCTCCCTAGAAGTAAAAGCTCCAAATCCAAAGCTTGATCTCTTTCTTTTGCCTTTAGATTTGAAGCTAAAAGTATGGGGCCATTTTCACTCATTGTGAATACAGAGCTATGCTGGGAAACCACTTAGTCTCTGGTTGTTAGTGCTAGAATGAAGTGGCTAATGACAGGAAGTCATCTGCCACTGACAGGAAGTGGGTAGAAACATCTGGGGCAGGATGGTAGCTAATAGAGGGACAGAGTTTTGGGAAGAAATATAGTTAGAAAGGTAACTAACAACTGGAATTTGCTATTGTGACAAGGTGACTATCAAAAAATAGAAAATTTGGGGACTAAAATCTAGATACAGAAAAGTGCTTATGCTTTCAAGCAAGTACAAAGCTTCAGGTAAGCAGTGCTTGTGGTCTCTTTGAGTCTATATTAGTACCTCTGTTTTTCAGCAGTGTAGGATAGGCTACCACGTATATATTTTCTGAATTTTGCTTTGACTTTGTGACTATTTCTTTCCTTTGGCTACTAGACATATTCCTGAAAAACTGAATTTAAACCTGATTATATTTTTAGGAAAATCTGATTTTATTGTAAATCAAAGAGCTAACCTTAGTTTATCTTTTGTATTTGCATTTTCTAGATTGAGGTTTTGTTTCCCTTTCAATGAATATATCTGTATTTGTAATTTTAAAAATAGAGTAATATGTTTCAGGAGAAAGAAGACGTATAGCCACTCCTTCTGTGTTTGCTATATGTACTCATTCTGCATGTATTTATTTATTTTTTCGGAACTGGGAATTGAACTCAGGCCCTTGTGCTTACCAGGGAAGCACTTATTCCACTGAGCCATCTCCCCAGCCCCCCATTCTGCTTTTAAGGATGGAATTTTTTTGGATATACTGTGTAGTTCTCTATGTAGTTTAGCTTACTATGTATATACTTACTATGTAACTCAGGCTTGCACTGAACTTGAGGCAATCCTCTTGTTGCAGCCTCTGAAATTCTGGGATTAGAGGCATGTGCCAACTTGATTGTTCTTATAAATTCATCTATATTAGCTATGAGATATGGAAAGGATAATATTTATCAAATTGCATAGTAGGAAAAAAAGTCTCTTGATGGAAGAAACCTACTTATGTTTTCTTTGTTAACCATAAATTGAATTTAGCTTCTGCTTACTTTTTTCCTCCCTCAAAGTGAGTGGAATTATAGAGTCCCATAGGCACTTTGTCTATTATTAATATGTCTCTCTATGTTTCATATATTATTCTTTCAGAGATTGACATCCTGGTCTAATTTTGATGATGTTATTTTCATTAATTCCAACTAGGTTTTTATTGAGACCAAGTGAATGAAATCATTTTTATTCTTTTTTTTTTTTTGAAATAATAAAGATTTGTAGAAATGTAAGGGAAAGAGGTAAAATCTTCATTCTAATATTAGTAGGCCTATTTTTCAGTTCTCTGAATATGTATGTTTTAATTGATTGCAATTGTGGTTATACAATACCAATTATTTGACATTCAGTACTTTTTCATGTGAAAGTGAGGTATATGATATAGGATAGTGTGTTAATGTGCATGTGTGTGCACACAATTATTTCTATACGTACTAATTAATTACTCTTTCTTTCTTGAGGAGAAGATGACATCAAAGCTCTAAGTGGTATGGAAGGTTCTTTTGGTTTCTAGCTGGGGTCTCTAATTTCCCTTTTAAATCATTTTCATTTTTTGTATATGTTAGGGAAGGGTCTACAGGGTGTTCAGGGTCTCACTACTAGATTAGATTTGTGATTTGCCTGGTTTTTTTTTTTTTTTTTTTTGGAACCAGGGATTGAACTCAGTCCCTTGTGCTTGCTAGGGAAGCACTTATTCCACTGAGCCATCTCCCTGGCCCCCGTGATGTGCCTGTTTACAGCCTTCCAAGAGCTGGGATTATAGGTGCACACCACCATACCCAGTCTCAGTTGCCATCTCAATGTGCCCCAGGGGTGGGACTAGCATGGCAGGCTTTGGGGATCAATCTCTGGGCCCCTGCACCTGCTTGTAGGTGCTTTAATGGCTGAGCTATTTGGCCAGCCCCTTGAATCAAGTTTTTAAATCATTTAAAAACTTTGTTGTCTTTTCATATCAATTCCCTTTGATTCTGGTTGAAAGCATTAGAGCATTCTTCCCTGGACATTTCTGCCTGTTTTTGCCTTGACTGTCTTGCCAGTTATGTTATAGGGACCACTTCATAACATGTCATATGTCACTGTTGTGGTGTTATTAAATATTACAACCTTGCAAGACAGAACCCTCAACTACCACAAACAAACCTTGAGAAACTTGGGAAAGTAAAGACTCGTGCTGTCAAAAACAATTCTCTGCCAAGAATTGAAAGGACTTAATATTCACTGATAGATTGTAATTTTTTAAGTGCCGTTCTAATAGCTAAATTCAAAGAACAGTTTCTTAAGGCTAATTTGTCTCTAGGTCACATCTTTAACTCAGATGTCATTCTCTACTAGCTGAGAAGCTGAAGAGAAGAGATATGATTCCAGTTCTTTCATTATTTTCATGATCATTATATCCAGAACATGTCTTGTAGATCTGTTCCTAAGCAGTAGGCCAATCTAGAGAGTTCAATTAATTTAGAAAATTTATCTCCAGCAAATCTTTTAGCTATTCCTGCCAAAATGACTTGTTCTCTAGCTCATAGGCAGTATAAGAACATTTCAGGTGCAAAATTTATAGAGACTGGAGTTTGAATTGAACATATGTAACTGTCCAGCTCCATGACCTTCTGTTATTTAATTTCTTTTTCTTTAAATGTCACCATTGGAATTATAATCTCAGAAGTTGCCATGCTATACTTTAAGGAAGGTTAGGTTGAGGCTTTTGCCTTCAAATTTACCCCACACATTTTATTTCTTATGGCAAAAGAAGCAAAACCAATTGTCCTGACTGCTGTATGCTTTCCTTTCCTAAATTTCATTTGTGGTATATTCTTTGAACATTTGATTCTCAGCCTCAGCTTATCTATTCCAATTCCTTATTTACTTGTCGCATTTGCAAATAAATACATTTTGAGAAACGAATTTGCAGTCAGTTGATAGTATGAAGCCTTCTGTTAAAACACAGAAGTACCTAAGCCAAGGGGCTTACATGTTGTTATTCTAATAGAAGTTGATTTGAATTTACACAGAGCTTTTGGGAGGGGATGACTTCAGGTCCATAGATTAATAAGAGCAAAGAGTTTAAAAAGATCCCAATTGATGGTTGGATTTGGACACTTACTGTACACAGTGGCATCCAAGGGGTAACAGAATTTACAGCTGCTTTCAGCAGGGCATCAGGACTTGGCAGTCACTTTGATTTTGTGAATGTTTTCTATTTAAACCCAACATCAGGGCATAAAGCTTTCCTATTTCCCTTCTGACCTTCCCTTATTTTGCTGCAGATCTTACTCTAGCACCTCCATAGAAGAGGCTATGAAAAGGGGCGAGGATCCTCCCACCCCGCCACCACGGCCACAGAAAACCCATTCCAGAGCCTCCTCCTTGGATCTGAATAAAGTCTTCCAGCCCAGTGTGCCAGGTGAAGTGTTCCTTTGCCCCCTAAGCCTTTTTTCCTTCATGTTGGAGCCAGCAGATATATCTGCCACAGGGGCCTTTATGAGTCTGAGGAAGAAGCAGACTTGGCAGTTTCTCATTGCAAGGTTTTTCATGCTGCTGTGGTATTCTGGTTTAGTAAAACAGTCCTAGCTAGAGATATAGCACATGTGTCTGGAGCCTTGCTTAAGCTTGCTCAGGATCAAGAATTATAAACTTTTCTACCAAGCGGATAAAAGTGCTTCAGATCCAAGCGTCCCACTGTGTGTTTGGCTGGGGTCTTGCTTTCTGCATCATGGTAATTTGTAAACAAGATCACTATCTGTCATTTCCTCAGACACTTACCTGATTCTTCTGTGCAAGATCTTGGTGATCGGCACATGGCCAGAACCTTTACCTGCAGTGTTTCCTTATGGAGAAGATCTTGTGTGGCATAGGATTTAATGCAAAGGGAGCTTAGAATCTGACTGATGGTCAGGTGGGTGGTGGAAAGGTCTAAAGAAAGACAACCTTGAGGTGTACTGTTCTGGGTTACCTGCAATGGGACTTTCTTAAACCAATAGCTGTACAACTGGGCTAGAGGTAGAGAAAGTGAGAGGTGCCTGTCTGCTTGCTGGCTTCCTGTGAAGTAGAGTATGTTCTCTTTGGGAAGCTAAGGGAAAGACAAAAGTCAAGCATTTGCTCTCGTGCAGGTGATGGGATATAGCACTGTGCAGGGTGCTATTTTCAGAGCAGCAAGGGCTTTCCCACTGACTCATGTAGGCAAGCTGTATATACAATGATTTCCTGAAACTTAAAAATCTATGTGCATTTTAAATCAAACCAGTCTCAGATGCTAGTGATTTCCAGATTATTATCTTTCTACTAAAGCAAGACTCTCCTTGGCTCACACATTAGCATGACCTCTGTATCCAGGCAAAGCTCAGCACATTTTATTTTTTGTAATAAAATGCTCTCCTCACAGTAAAGTTACAGATTGTTTTTTAATATATTGGAATCTGGAACTCTATGAGATTTGATTCTCTGCAGTGAGTTCATCAGACAAAAATTTCTCTTGAATTTCACCCCATCCTTTGATCCAAATTCTGGCATAGTTTCTTAGTAACTAGTATTTAGGTTGAGAGTAGCCACAGTTGATGATGTTGTAAAAATTTTATATCCCTGGAAGATTATGACCTAGAAGACTTTTATATGTATGCAGAAAGATTAAAACAATCTGGGCATTTTTCTTGCAAAGAGTAAATCTGGAAATGTACATACTTGTTTCAGGCTGTATGACCCCACAAGGAGATGCGAGCTATGTTTGAACATCGACATGTTGTGTCTATTGTAGCACTGTATCATGGGGTGAAAGAGACAAAACAAGATTTGGTGTTCAGCTTGGCTGCTTTGTAACTCTTTGATTTTCATCAATTTGCTTAATATTTGTATACTTCAGATTCCTAATCTGTAGCATAGAGCACAATACTCCATGGAATGGTACAGGTAAAGTCATAAACATAATACAAATGCTACAGTGTTTGGCCTGTAGACCTCAATATGCATCTGAGGCCCATATATCTGTGGACTGCAAATAACTTAATGACCTCAGGGGTGATCCTTGGCTAATAAGCTAAAACCCACTGCTCCCTGGACCCTCAGTGGACAGCTCTGTGATTCTTTCTAGAAGATTATTCAGCAAGCTTGCATAAGGACTAAACCCCAGTTCCTTGCCACAGTACCCCAGTCATTAGCATATCTCTTCTTTTTTCTTCCTGCCCTGACTTACTTTCCTTATACCCAAATAAAATACCACCTCTGAAGTCCTTGTATCAGGAGCTGTTTTAGTGAGAACCTGAATTAAGACAGTTTCCTTTGACATCATCAATGAAGATCAGACTTTACAATCAGAAGCATTTTAGTGTGACATGTGGACCTTTCTGTATATCTAGATAAATCAAGTTGTGGAAAAAATATCTGGGCAGGTGACATCTGTGTTCATGGCCTAATTGTATTGGAAGAATAACATGGTTCTGTAGTGTTTGTAATGTGAAAAAGCAGGTGTATCATTGCATTTACTTAATTTATTTTCATTTAGTTAATTCCCACAAGAAAGCACAAGAATCTGTTTAGATTGTGTAGAATTTTAGTATATTACATATTGCTGGAAATTATACAAATGGTGACAAATGAGAAACATGCACAATAAAGTCCAAACCTTCCAGGAGAGTGTACATGTGAGAACCATGATGCCCACTTAGCAATCTGTTTGTTGCCTTTGGCTTTATGTATCAGTTTAGGTAAACAGATTCATACTATGTTTGTTGTTCTGTATCCTGATCTTTCCAGCTAACCATCTTTCTGCTTCCTAGTAGAGAGCCAAATCATTCCTCTCACTGCCTGTATGCTGTGGGTGTCCTGTAGTTGATTGTTTATTGGTGGCGATTTCTCTCCCTCTCCCCCTCCCCATCTCTTTTGTTACCATTCTTTCCTCTGAAGTTTACCCATGACCCCCCAGACCACCCTGCCTCTTTTCTTACTCTTGTGTTCTTCTCACAGACTTCTGTTTTTCTTTTCTGTTCTGCCCTCTTTTCCCGTCCTTCTCTGCTTCTTTTTTGTCCCTTTTTCCCACAACAGGCATAAATTTCCCCCATTGCCAGGCCCCTTCACACCTCCACTGTGCTCCTAAGGTTTAAGCAAGACAAAGTTTATCAGTGACTTCATATCCATGTCTTTGTATTCTTAAATAATTATTTTCTTGCAGGATACCCTACTCATTGGAATTATGAGGGCAAAGGCTATAGATGTTGCAAGTATAAATATATCTTGCCAAACTTCTCCAGAAAGCCCATTGCTTACCCCATTGTTAACAGTGTCTGAGACTGTTTTCTTACCATCTTGCCATCACTGGTTACATATGTTTATCAGTGTGCATTAATTCTATATAACGCTGGGTTTCACTGTGGAATGTTCATCTTTTTAAATGTTACCTGTACAGTATTCAAATTTGCATGTCTCTGCCTCCTAGTGAGGCTAAACATCTTTTCATATCATTACTGGTCATTATTTATTCTTTCATGACTCACCTGTTCACAAGGTGTTGGTGAGTTCTGTTGCTGCCTGTCTCTGCCTAACTGCAGACACTGCTTGTCTCATCTTCATTTCACCTTCCTTTATCCCAGGACCCTGGGAATGTGAAGGAGAAGCTAACCTAGTCTGCCACTCTGTTGCAGGATTCAAGTAGGACTAAGTGAATAGTTTAGAAGTAGACAGCATTAATGCATTAGCATTTATGAAAAAAGGTAATAAGGAGAAAAATAAAGGGCTGATTTAAAATATAAATTCATAAAAACAAACAAAACCAACTTTGAAAATGTAGAACAGTTGACTTCAACTCTTATATCTGTAAAGAGAGTGTGGATATGTGATTTGCAGGAGCAATCCAGGGCTGTAGAGTAGGCGTCAAATCTATAGAGTATGGACTTCCATCAGGAGACATTGATAAAATCTGTTCACGTGCCTGCCTGACAAGCGCAAGGTATGAATTTGATCACTGCTACCAAAAAAAAAAAAAAAAATCTTATCACTATGTGCAATAGGAAAATCACCATTTACAGTAGGTGGTTCAGGTTTGGAGCCATTTTATCACAGTCCCACACAGTTGCTGCGTTTGAGAGAGCACAAAAATGTGCAAAGAAGTCTAAAGTGAGGGACAGTTCAAGTCTCCTCAGTCAGAAGCAGTCAAAGGTAGCACTTGTTTGCAGTGATATTTATGTTTTATACCTCTCTACCAGTGGAGGCAAACCTATGGCACACCACTGCAGTGGGTATGCAGTGGGTAGGCATGTGAGCCAAGTCACCATGGCAGCTGAGAATTTAGGTTTAATTGCAGTGTTGGCACTTTGTGATAAGTAACTGGGTTTGGGGCTGCAGTTTGGGCACTTTATCTCTAAAAGGTTTGCTGCTTTATGCTGTTAGCTACGAAACATTTTTTATTACTGAAATTTCTGTAAGAAAAACCATACTGTGAAGCCCTAACCTAGCCTTTTCCTCATTAAAACAGTTGTTTTCATAAGGTGATGTATTTTTTAAATAAAAAGAGTTTCTTTTCTTCCACTTAGTAGAAATTTCTTTTTCTAATATTTCCAAGTATTAAATCCAGGACCTTCACACTGAGCTACATCTTCAGCCCTTTATATTTTTATTTTTTTAAATTCTGAGGCAAGGTCTTGTTAAGTTGCCCAGGCTCAGTTTGAATTTGTGATCTTTCTGCCTTAGCTTCCCAGGGTGCTGGGATTATAGGCATACACCACCACACCTGGCCCTCCTTCCACTCTTGATTCTGACCCTTTGGACTTTGTTCCAAAGTCATGTCTAAGCCAAGGGTTCCATGGTGATGGTAAAAGCCTTAACTGTCTCTGCCACACAGCCCTGTTTTGTCACTGAGCTTCCTGGTAGAAGAAACAGAGATTGTGAAGGACACATAGATATTCCTTAAAGCTCTAGACTGTGAACTCTCATCACTTGTACTACTCCTACTCAAATCTGATGGAGGAAACCTAGTTCCAAGGATATATCTAATGGCTGGGCAAAGCCACTGTTTCCCAGTGGCACCCTTTAAGAGAGAAGAGTGGAGTCAATAGATAATCTTTTCATTCTTTTTTAAAAATGTATTTAGTACAGGCTCTACAGGGTCTTACTACACAGATCAGACTCATAGTGATCTTCCTGTTTTCAGCCTCCCAAGTGCTGAGATTATATGCATGCACCACCATGCCCAGTCTCAGTTGCTGTCTCAGCATGCCCTGGGGGCAGGTTCCCGCATCTGCCTAAGCAGGCACTTTAATTCGCTGAGCAATCTGGCTGGCCCTAGATAGCCTTTTCTACCTCTCCCTGTATGGCCAAATGTATTGAGATTCACATGTCAAAACCATTTTTATTGCAAACAGAATATGTCTATAGGTAGTGTCTGTCTATGGGTGACTAATTTCCAGTGTATGCTATTATTTTTTTTTTTTTTGTATTTTAGGGAAATGTCTACAGGATGCTCAGGGTCTCACTATTAGACTGGACTTGTAGTGATCCGCCTGTTTACAGCCTCCCAAAAGCTGGGATTACAGGCATGCACCACCACTCCCAGCCTCCATTGCAGGCTCAGCATGCCCTGAAGGAGGGGCTGGCACAGTAGGCCTGGGGTAGTGTCTGCTTTTGATATATCACTAATAAAAAATTCATTCTGCAGTTAAGAATTTATGGTAATCCATACCATGGAATCTTATGAAGCTAACAAGCTAATGTACATGTATCACATAGGAAGTTGTCTGAGATAAATGGCATGTATAGTGCAGAATATGTATGCTTGCAAATGTATAGACAATTTTAGGAAGGATACTTAAAAACCTGACAATAGTGGCTGCTACTGAGAAAAGGAAGTATGACAGGACAGGACTGTGATACAGACTTTTCACTGATTATTATTTGTATTTTTTGAATTTTGCCTTTTGTAGAGCTATCACTTGTGACAGTTAATCTTAATTATCAGCTTTATTGGCCTGGGCATCACTTAGGGAACTAATAACAGATGCTTCTGGGCATGTCTGTGTGGGAATGGGCACATCTGATTCCTCACTCCTTCTCTTTTGGCACCTTTTGCTTGTCGTGCTCCTCAGCCCCTGTAAACTGAGCAGCTTTGTTCTGCCAGGCCCTTGCACCATGATGTTTTTACCTTGGAGACAACTGACCATCAAATGAATCCTCTGAACCTGTGAGTGTGTAAGCCTCTCTTCCTTGAAGTAGTGGGTGTCATGTATTTTGTGCAGCAATGGGAAAGTTGACTAATACAGCACATATAACAAGAAGTTTCCCTTTCACTCTTTAGCTACAATGATCATAGTATGCAAGAATCCTTGAGATCTTTGTCCTGGCTAAATTTACCTGTTTCCAACTTGTCTACCATTCTGTGTCCAGGGTATCTTTATGACCATCTACTACCACCTCCTGGAAGGCAGCTGAAATGACACAAGCATTCCAGATCATTCTCTCAAGCAGTGTCACTGTATTACCTAGGAATAGATTTGGAGGACTTCCAAAAGCCTCCATTATGAGATATATAGTTGGGAAAAATGTCATGGCTTTGGCTTAACTCAGAAGAGGGTGTGCTTAGTGAGAGGTGAACTGACAAGAATCTGCCTTGGGTTTTCTACAAATTGGTATTTCTCTGACTTGACAAGTGAGTGAATCCCTTGGGAACAAGACATATTCTCAGGGTCAAACATACTTTTCAAGACCTGAAAAGGATGAACCTGTCCACATGGACAACTCTGCCTTACAGATTTCCTTATGTATCATTCTTATGAGAGCTACTTGTTCTCCTTTAAATTCCATCCTAGACTACATTCAAACTTCTGGGTCCACATGCACAATCAACTAAGCTTTCAATTTGGCAGTCTTGTTTTTATAAGTGAAAGTCTTATTGAGATATAATATGTATACTATAAAATTTATCCTTTAAAAAAGTATACAATTTGGTGACTTGTGTATTCATTGTTACATTATCAACACTATCTAATTTCAGAACATTATCATCAACCCCAAAAAGAAATCCTATTCCAGAGTAGACATTCCTCATTCGCTCTCTTCTTCTCTTACCTCCTGACAAACATGAGCATACTTTCTGTTTCTATGGATATGCCTGTTTAAGACATTTCATTTTAGTGGAATCATACAATGTGTGATTTTTATGTGACTGCCTTCATCCACTTAACATAATGTTTCCAAAGTTCACCCACACTGCAGTATGAATCAATACTTTATCTATTTTGCAGCCAAATAATCTCCAATTTTATACATATTACATCACATTTTGTTTTACCATTGAGCTGTTTATTGACATTTGAGTTTCTGCTTTTTACTGTTGTGAATAACTCTGTTATTAATTAGTCAGGCAAACATGAAAAATATTTCCATGAAAGCATGCTTTTTTCTTGGGTATATACATAGGAGTAGACTTTCTGATTCAAATGCTAACTGTATGTTGAACATTTTGATGATCTACTGAACTATTTTTCAAAGCAACTAGGATTCCAATTTCTCCACATCCTTGGAATACTTACTTTCTGTTTTAGCCACCACAGTGAGTATGAAGTGTTTTTGTTTTTGTTTTTTTTTTTTTTTTTTTCTGTGCAGAGTCTCACTATGCAGCTCAGTCTTGTAGTGATTGTCCTGTTTTCTGTCTCCCTAGTGCTGGAATTGCAGGCATTTGCCACGATGCCCAGACTCTGTGGTCAGCTTAGCATGCCCAGAGGTGGGGCCAGTGTAGCATGCAGTGCCAGGGATTGAACCCTGGCCCCTGCACTTAATTAAGCAAGCACTTAGTCTGCTGAGCTGTACCGCTAGCCCTTTTATTGTGGTTTTATTTACATTTTTGTTATATATTTTTATGTCTGTTGACCGTATTTATGGCAGATATCTGTTCAAGATCCATGACCATTTTAGTGAGTTTTTTATTATAGATTCATAAGTCTTCTTTATATGTCCTGGATGAAAGTTCCTTTTTAGATATTTGATTTTAAAATATTTCTTCTTATTCTGACTTGGCCTTACACATTTTTGATGATATCCTTTGAACTATAAACCTTTTTAACTTTGGTGAGGTACAATTACCTGTTTTTTTGTTGCTTGTGCCATATCTAAGGATCAATTCCCTAACTCAATTTCACAAATATTATTCCCCTTTTTCTTTTCTTTTTGCTTCTAAATGTTTTATAGTTTTAGGTCATATTTTAGATCTATAGCCCATTTGAGTTAATTTTTGTGTATAATTTGAGAGAGGAGGCAAATTTCAGTTTTCTGCAAGTGCATTTCCACTGCTTCCAGTACCTTTTGTTGAAAAATTGTTTATTTTCCATTTAATTTTCTTGGTACTGAACTCTGAATTGGATTTCATCAATCTATATGTCTATCTTGTGCCAGTAGCACAATATCTTGGTAATTGTAGCTAGATAGTGTTTTATTACTTTTATCATTGTTGAGACACAATGTCCAATGCCCATAAGTTAAAGGAGGAAAGATTTATTTTGGCTCACAGTTTGCAGAGGTTTCAGCCCATAGTCAATTGGCTGCAAAGCAAGGTGGCATGGCACACAGACATAGCAGAGAAGAATCAGTCCACGGCAAGGTAGGAAGGAAGCAGCAAGCAGCATGCCTCCCTTTCCCTTTTATCACACCTAGGCTATAAGCCTTTTGGGTGGTGCCAATGGGACTTACCTTATACACATTCATAGCTATGCTAATATTAATCAGGGGACTAAAGTCATACTGCCTCAATCCCAGTATCACATGCCCTCAATCCAGCCAGCTCCATAATGTCCCACCTATGAATGTAGAGGCTTTGCACTGGGTGAGGGGAGAACACCTAAGTAAAAACCATAAAATTGAAATTAGGAAGTGTTGACCCTTTTTATTCCTTTTCAAGATGGCTTTGGTTGTTGGGTGTAGTGGCATGTGTCTGTATTCTCAGCTACTCGAGAGGCTGAAATGGGAAGGATTGTGAGTTTAATAGGCCATCTGATCAACTTGGGACTTCATCTCTACTTGGCAGATGTCACTCAACCAGTTGATTCTTTTACTGAATAAGCTTGATAATACTCTTTCTATATTTACCGGTATCTTATAAAAATTAATGACAAATGCATAAGTTTTGGTCACCTTGTATTTAAATAATTAAAGGGAATGTAGAGGAGGAACAGGACAGAATCTCTGGAGGAAGACTTCAGAAATAGTGCCATGACCTTTCTTTTTTAGGTGTTTATAAACCTCATTCAAGTAAGAGACAACTATTAGCTTATGTATAAAATTCAAACAGTGTGGATCTGGTGTCTTACCTTATCCCCACTAAGCTCAGTGTTCTCCTCAGAGAGTGTCTCCTTACATTATTTAGCCCACTTATGAATGTATCTAGGAAAGCAATTTCATGTTTATTGTCTTGAAGATAATTGGTACCACAATATACATTATTTTTATACTACATTATTTCTTAGCGATATCTCTGTCAATTACTGATAATTTTATCAAATATATTTTATAAACTGGATACTTGATTAAAAACTGTATTTTGGGATTTTTTTATATGCAGATAACTGCTTTCTTATATTACTTTAAAGCAAGTCCTCGATATTATACAATTTCATTATATATATGTGATAAAGGTTTTCAGGGATAAAAACGAAGTATGAAAAAGTAAAACCATATTAATATACTGAGCTGTAAAAGACTCAAGTCAACAACTTCTAACATTGCCAGTCCTACAGAAAACCCAATACTATTATGGACTACTGGACTATATGGAAATATTTTGCTGAATTCACACACCTACAATATTTAAGTGACAATGGAATCCCCTTCTCTGACAAAACTAAACAAAAAAGGGGATACAAATGACCACTTTGTATCTGTATATTCAAAATATTTAGGATAGATATACAGCTACTTTCTCTTAATTGAATGAGTAGAAATATTTATTTTAATAGTGTTTGGGGACAGGATATCATATCTGCATCTTGTACAATGAACCAGTAAGACAACAATATGCAATGTATTAATTATTGAAACTATCCTACTAATTGATTTTGAAACTGTCTCATTGCTATTTGTTTCTCAATAAAATTATTAAAAAAGAAAAAAAAGGTTTTAAGAGGACTTAACCACAGTACCTTTGAGATACATGTCAAAATCAACAGTAGTTCCTTAATATCATCTAATATCTAGTCAGTATTTATGCTCCCCGAATTGTTTAAAGTATGTCTTTCTATGATGACTCATTCAAACCAGGATTAAAGCAAGATCTATATACACATGTGCTTGTCCCCTTTAATTGATAGGTTCCTCCATGAGTTTTTTCCTTTGAATGCATTCATACACCCATCAGTTCATAAGAAAAACCATCCATCCCACAGACTTTTCCTTTTTTTTATATTTGGCTGGTTGTATTTCCATCCCCTGTATTTCCTGGAAACTTGTAGGTAAGTCTAAGCTTGACTAGAATCAGATTAGGCAGTAGACAGGTTAAATGTTGAGTACTTTTAGTGACGCTGCTGTATCACATTGGGAGAGTCCTTACTTTCATTGCCTTTTTTATGTTGTTTGCTTGAACAGTGAGTACATGCAATATTAGTAGCTGATCCTGAAAAAGATCCACAGAAACCTTTAAATAACAGCTTCATCAGCTATTGATCATCATTGCCTACATATAGTGTTATGTTGCTAATATTTAACAAGCAGCCATTTCCCAATTATCATGGTATAAACAGTTCTACCATAGTTAATTTCACTCCTACTGATGTGTCACTGAATATGAAGCCAGGAACAGATTATGTAGTCATCTTTCAAAAGCTAGGGTGAGCTGTTTCCAGCAAACTGCTGCTTAGATCCTCTATTTCACTGGTGGTTCATGGAACCATTTTCCTATTGTGAGACAGCATATGGCTGATCTAAAGCTTGTGAGTTGGAAGAGACTATAAAACAATATAATAATTCTCAGTATATCAGTAAATTCCTTACATGCATCTGAGCTTATAGAATTATATGAAAGTTGAAATAAACTTGTGATGGTGATAAGAAAAGTCTTTTTGATTCCACCAATATTTAATAAACATTTGCTAGATAAATGGTACTGGGCAGTATTCCAAGAAAACTACAGATATGGCTCTAAACTCTGATAATCAGTGACATGTGATCATGAGAAGTGTGCTGAGGATAGGTAGTTTGGACTCAAATGATCAGTGAATGTATAGGAGGGGTTGTATAGGGCTATGGAGCTGAAACTTTGGAGAATTGACATGATTTGTGGAGTTAAGTCCTATTGATTTGTTTTCGTCATCTATCTTGGTGAAGTTTTAAAATGTGGTATGTTTCTTATTACTAATTGCCTGGAGGCTACTGTAGTCTATAATCTGGTGTGTTTGCTTTATTCTTTCTTTTGTAGAGTAATAGGATTAATTCTCTTCAAGCATAGCAGTGAGGTCACCTACTTACTCAAAGTGCTTCAGGGCCTATTATATAAACACCAGATTCCTGGTTGAATTGACCTTGAAGCCATGTGAATGCATGAATTCAGTAAGAGGCATAGTAGTATGGCCTGGCATGCGTGGGGAGAAGTGTATCATAAGAAGGAAGTGGGAAATGGAAGGGTTGAGACTGCTGAACAGCCAAGAAAAATGAAAGAGAGGAGAGAGGGGAGGAGAGAAGAGAGAGAGAGAGAGAGAGAGAGAGATTTATAGGGAAGTCTTAGAAGAGTCTCAGAAGAGTCTCATTGAGTCACAGGGTTAATCCAAATTGCAAAGCTCATGGTGTAATGGTGTAAACATGGGACTTTGGTGTGTAATAGTTATCATCACAAACTCATTTGGAAATGTTTGAGAATTAGCAATAGTCTGACTATATGTCACATTTAAAATTTTTATAGTAGAAAAGGGACCATTCTAAAATAGTGAACTTTTTCTCTAGATTGCCCCCCTTCTGACCTGGCTACTCAGGTATAAGGTAAATGTCACCTGGAAAAAGATTTTTACTTGTTTAATTTTTAGTATGATTTATTTTAAAACACAGAGCAGAGATAATATAACCTGATTTTAACCAATCAAAGGATTTATTTTATTTTATGTTTTAAAATAATTTAAAAATTATTTGAAACTGAGACAGTTTCAAAACCGATTAGTAGGACAGTTTCAATAATTAACACATTGCATATTGTTGCCTTAGTGGTTATTCATTGTAGAAGATGCAGACATGGTATCTTGTCCACAAACACTATTAAAACAAATCTTGCTATTCATTGAATTAAAGAAAGTAGCTTTATATCTATGCTAACTATTTTGAATATACAGGTACAAAATGGTCGTTCATTTGTATCCCCTTTTTTATTTAGTTTTGTCAGAGAAGGGTACTCCATTGTCATTCAAATATTATAGGTGCATGAATTCAGGAAAATATTCCTATATAGTCCAGTAGTCCATAATAGTAGTGCGTTATCTGTAGGACTGGCAATGTCAGAAGTTGTTGACTTGAGTCTTTTACAGCTCAGCATATTAATATGGCTTTACTTTTTATGCCTTGTATTTACACATTTCTGCTGGATGGTTGCGACCAAGATAAAGGAAGACTTACGTAACAAGAAATGTAACTTTTGTATCTGCAAGGTCAGTCAAATCCCCTCAGGATTTACCCTGAAACCCTGTACCACACTTTGTAGATCCTTTGTCAGTGTCAGCCATGTGGATGAGTCACGGCCATTTCTTGGCCAATTTGTTCTCTGTGAAAGCCTGAGAGAATGTTTTCTCTCCATGTCACTCATTAGGCACACTGTACACTATCAATCATATTCCTCTCTGGCTCAATAATCTCCTTGATCAGAAAATTTGGGACATAACTGAGTTACATGTTGTTGTAGTATAGGTTCTCCTAGGTCCTGAGTCTTTGCTGACCTTGAAAAGCTAGGGCCAAAATGTTGGCTGTCATTGCAGCCCTTCCCTTTCTCTAGTTTTTGGTCTGCAAACTTAAGTTGTTAACCCTCCAGAAGAGAAGTTTATTACTGCCCTACATATTATGCAGTTGAGTTTAACCTCACTATGTGTCTGAATATCAAACATCTTAGGCATAACATGGAACAGATATTTTCCATCAAGTGTTGATATGTTAAACTTTAAGTCTCTACAGAATATGAAGAAAATGAATTTAAAAAAAATTTAAAAAGATTGAACAAACAATTACATGTTTTTACACAGAGATTTAGAAATCTAACCATATACAGCATGGTAGCAGGACAGTCTTGTGACATTTTGGTTTCTTGTCTCTTTTTTCATTTATTACCCTTTTTCTTAAACTAACATTTACTTGGGAGACAGTATAGCAATAATTGGTATGTCATGACAAACAGTATGCATTTAGAAGACCAGAATGACAGGCAATCCAAGCATCACCCTACGATTACACATTGCTATCTTCAGTGCAGTTGTTTAGTTCACTGGTATCAGCATATATAGTAAGTCAGGGTCCCACCACAGTCTAATGTACCTTTGCCACTTAATTCTGCCTGTAATTCCATCTGGGCTTAAAAACAAATGCCACAATTTTAGCTCCCGGAAGGCTTGGGCAAGGGTATCCAGGAAGCCCAGCGGCTCAGGCTACAATTTACCAAGAGTCAGATGTGATACACAAAGCCATGAATGCAAACAGTAAAATTATGGTACAGGTAAAAGGAGTTATTGGTAAACACTGGTAAATAAATTCTAGAATCATAGTGTCAGTGTTAAAAGAGAATATAAATGTGATTTCTTTTTTGTTTTTTTTTGTATTTTAGGGAAGGGTCTACAGGGTGTTAGGGTCTCAATACTAAATCGGACTGGTAGTGATCCACCCGTTTACAGCCTCCCAAGAGCTGGGATTACTGTTATGTGCCACCACGCCCACTCTTAATTGCCATCTCAGGGCACCTCGGGGGCAGGGCCGGCAGGTCAGGCCCAGGGATCAAATGCTCAGCTCCTGCACCTTCTTGCAGGCACTTTAATGTAAATGTGATTTCAACCACATTTTTAAATCCATTCTTTAATATGACAGATATATGAGTTGCTTCTTCTCTTTGCCTATTATAATAGTGCCATGAAAAGTTACAAAAAAAATCATTTGAACACAAGTTTTTCCTTTGCCCTGGCTAGATAACTAGGAGTGGAATTGTTTGATGTATGGTAAATATTTGTTTACCTTTCAAAGAAAAGCCAAGGGACAGCCAAACAACTCAGCAGATTAAAGCGCCTGCAAGCAATGTAGGGTACAGGAATTTTTTTTTTTTTTAGATTTAAGCTAGTTCCATTTTATTCACATCAACTTATGACAAATATAAAAACAATGTTTGTCTCAGCAAGCATAAAAAGATAAAAATTAATATTCAAGTAGTTTGAGGCATTGTGATCCATTGCTTGACCACATGCTGATAACCTGAGGAAACGCCTGAAGAACGGAGAATTGGACATCAGGTTTATTAGTCTAAGCTTGCCAATTCTGAATTCTTTAACCATCATCCCTAAATTAAATTATTTCCTTTTTTATTTTTTTAATTTTTGTTTTATTGAAGTACAAATATCAATGAGATATTTTTAAGATACCTTGACAAGGTCAGCGAAGACACAGGGCATAGGAGAACCTATACTGCAACATCATGAAACTCAGTTGAGCTCCAAATTTTCTGAACAAGGAGATTATGGAACCACAGAGGAAAGAGATCGAAGTTCTGTAGTGCGCCTGGGGAGAGTCACAGGGAGAGAAAACTTTCTCTCAGGCTCTCACAGAGAGCAAGCTGGTCAAGCATTGGCCGTGACTCATCCACATGGATGACACAGACAAAGGATCTACATAATAATGTACAGGACTACAAGATAAACCCTGAGGTGACTTCACTGACCACATAAGAAACATAAAGTACATGTGTTGGTATATAAGTCTTGCTCTATCTAGGTCTTAACCATCCAGCAGAAAAGTATAAAAATGAAGTGTTCATCATGGGGTCATAATATTAAGCTGAGTTGTAAATGGCTATGGTTGACAATTTCTTTGAATAACTCACTGTTGTTGTGGAATGCTGGACTGTGTTGGATTGTGTTGTTGAGTTCAAGCACCTAAATTAGTTGAATGACAATGGAGTGTCCATCTTTGACAGGTGTAGACAAAGGAAGGGGTATAGAAAGGGAAAATCATGATGTGTGTGTATAGACAGTACAGTTGGGATAGATAACGCTGTGCTTCTACATAATCCTATGAGAGGCAAGATTTGCACTAATGGTGGTTGGATAGGATATTATGTCGGCTTCTAGTACTATAGACAACCACTAGGAAAATAACAAGGTAGAAAGTATTCATTACTGAAACTTTGATGTAATTCAGGTATAAAAAATAAGATAAACAAACAGCTACACTCTATTTAATGATAAGAGACATACGATATAATAATGTCTGTAAGTATAATATCATGTATGCACCTTATGGGATACCAAAGCATTATGAAAACAGTTTGCAATGTATTAGTTTATCACATCCATCTTGTCAGGGTACAGGAATTTGATCCCCAGCCTGCCATGCCAGCCCTGCCACCAGTGACACACTCAGATTGCAATTGAGACTGGGTGTGGTGGCGTGCGCCTGTCATCCCAGCTCCTGGGAGGCTGAAAAACAGGTGAAGCACTATGAGTCCGATCTAGTAGTGAGACCCTGAGCACCCTGTAGAACCTTCCCTAAAAAACAAAGCAAAAAAATTAAAACAAAACAAAGAAACACACATGCTACTTTTGTCAAAAAACATTTTTATGAGTGCAAGTTTGAATTACATAATGATTACATTGATTGTGGGGATACATAAATCAGAGTTGAAAGATGTTATTTTTAGGGCTTGAAAACACTTTATGCTAAGTCTTCTTGGCCTTTAAGGTTTGTGTAGAGAAGCCTGATGTAATTATTATGGGTTTATGTTTACATGTGGTTTATTGCCTTTCTCTAACAGCTTTTAAGTTTGCTGTTTGGTAGACTTCTGGAAATTTGCATACAGTGTGATGTGGAGAAGTTCTCTTTTGATTTTGTCTATCTGGTGTTCCATATGCATTTCTGGTTGTATGTCATTTCTTCCCCACACTTGGGGCGTTTTCTTCTATTATTTCTGTGAATAGGTTTTCTATGCCATTTATGTTGTTTTCTGATTTTTTACTTATTCCAATTTATCCTAGATTAGTCTAATTTGTGTTATCTAGCAGCTATTGAATCCATGGTTTGTATTCTCTTGTTTCTTTTGAGGTGCATTTGAGCAGTTCTGTGAAGGCATCATTGTCTGCTCATTCTAGATTTCTGTCCTCACATTGGCACTCTCTTAGGGTTTACATCATAATTCCCATATTTTCAGTAGAATTTTAAATCTCTTGGATTTCTCTTAGATTTAATCTCTTAGATTTTTCATGGACTCTTAATTCTTTACTAACCTAGTTATTCATATTTGTATCATTTTGTTTAGCTCACCTAGCTTTTTATTAGCTTCTTCTGAAAGCTGTTAGATCATTTTGGTTATTGCTTCCATTATATGTTTAGTTCTATCTTCTATCCCACTGAGTAGTGCCTCTTTGATCTATTTTCAGACCTCCTGTATTAAACTTTTGAGTAATTCTGGTTTGTGGCTTATGCCACTCTCTCTTTCAGAGCCCCTGCTGTGGTGTTGGATGAGTTAGGAGTTTAGGGAGGCATGATTTTTTGGCTCTGTTTTCTTTTTTGACTTATTTTTATTATTTTATTTTGTGATCAAGTTTGTGAGCACTTGCAGTATAAAGACTTTGTTGCTAGTATAGAGATCTCTGTAGTTACTTTTCAGTGATGTAACTTGGGCATGTCTAACTATAGTCCTTTGTCAGTTCTAGAATCAAACCATCATGTTTAGTCTGAGAGGGGAGGATGCAGTGTAATTTCTTCAATAACTGAATTCTCTGGGAATGGTATTGTTAATGTCACAAAGGTAATATGAGTATTGACTTACAGAGGAAGAGCAATAATTATACAACACTGGTAATATCAAGTGAATCAACTACATTACTATCATCCATGACATATTTGATATTAGCATACCATAAGAATCAATTATATGCCACCCTTAACACTAGAGAGGTAATAAAAAATTATGGAGTAAACATTAAAACAATCCAGGCCTTGACTTACAGTTAATATTTATCAAATTCAGCAGCTATATCTCTGCTAATGATAGAAAAGAATTTAATATAACTTTATAGAGTTAACTATCAAAAGATTAACAAAGCTTCCTAAGTTATACTGTTAAAGATACAGGGTTTCAGAACAAGGGAATCCAAGAGAAAAACTTTGAAACCTTGTACTTTATGTTAGGAGAATGGAGAGAGAGAGAAGGGTTACAAAGGATCCTATTGGGAGTAAAAGTGTGTTTATAGAATTAGGCAAAGGTAGGAGAACAAATATACAAGAAATAGAAGATAAAAAGAGGGAAAGAAATAAAGAGAAATTATATAGAGAGTAAAAATAAGAAAGAAATAGTAAAAGGTAGGAAAAAATAAAGGGACAGGAGGAAAAGATAAAGAAAAAAGTAGGGGAAACAGACAAAAAGCAAGAAAAGACAAAAGAAAATTCCTCAATACCCAATAAACTCATGAAGAAAAGGGGGAAAGAGAGTGGAAAAAAGTAAAACAAAACGAAAAGCAATGCATATATTCACAAAAGCCAAACCCCCCAAAATCCCAACCAAACTAAACCATACCAAATGAAACCAAAACAAAACAAAAGCAAAACATCCAAAAAAGAACTTTTGCTGTAATTTTTTTTTTACTTTTTAAAACTGTTTCATTTATTTATTTTTATTTTATTGAAGTACAAATATCAATGAGACAGTTCCAAGATACCTTGACAAGATGGATTTGATAAATCAATACATTGCAAACTGTCCTCACAATGTCCTGGCATCACAGAAGGTACATATACGACACCATACCTACAGACATCACCATAGCATATGTCTCCCATCAGCAAATCAAGAGAGTGTAGCTGTTTACGTATCTTATTTTTTATACCTGAATTACATCAGATTCAATAATTAATAATTTCCACCTTGTTATCTACCCAGTGGTCATCCATAGTACTAGAAGCCAACACAATATCCTGTCCAAAGTGCAAATCTTGCCTCTCATAGAATTATGTAGAAGCACGGCGTTATCTATCCCAACTGTACAGTCCATACACACAAATCATGATTCTTCCTTTCTATATCCCTTCCTTTGTCTACACCTGTCAAAGATGGGCACTCCGTTGTCATTCAGCTAATTTCTTTCTTTCTTTCTTTCTTTCTTTCTTTCTTTCTTTCTTTCTTTCTTTCTTTCTTTCTTTCTTTCTTTCTTTTTGTCTTTTTGAGTCAGGGTCTCACTGCAGTTCAGGCTGGCCTTAAGCTCACTTTGTAGCTCAGGCTGGTCTCGAACTCACCAACAATCCTGCTGCCTCAGCCTCCTGAGTGCTGGGATTACAGGCCTGCGCCACCACACCCAGCTTCATTCAGCTAATTTAGGTGCCTGAACTCGACGACACAATCCAACACATTCCAGCATTCCATAACAATAGTGAGTCATCTGAAGAAGTTGCTGACCATAGCCATCCACAGCTGAACTCAGGATTATGGCCCCGTGTTGTATACCTCATTCTCACACCTTTTCACTGTATGGCCAAGACCTAGATAGAGCAAGACCTATACACCAACACATGTACCCTTTGTTTCCTATGAGGTCAGCAAAGTCCCAACAGGGTTCATCCCGCACTCCTGCACCTCACTTTTCTAGATCCTTTGTCTGTGTCATCCATGTGGATGAGTCACGGCCAATGCTTGACCAGTTTGCTCTCTGTGAGAGCCTGAGAGAAAGTTTTCTGTCCATGTGACTCTCTCCAGGCACACTATAGACCTACGATCTCTTTCCTCTATGGCTCCATAATCTTGTTCAGAAAATTTGGAGCTCAACTGAGTTTCATGATGTTGCAGTACAGGTTCTGCTATGTCCCGAGTCCTCGCTGACCTTGAAAGGCTAGGGCCAAAATGCTGGCCGGCCCTGCAGCTCTTCTATTTCCCCAATTAGGATCTCTGAACTTAGGTTGTTAACTATTCAGAAGAAAAGCTAATTAGTATCCTGCAGCATATGCTATTCACTTTGTCTTATCTGACTCAATTGTTTTTCTTTGTTGTTGTACATTTCCATTTGTATTTCTTCTTTTCACTTCTTCTACTAGGGAGACTATAAGATATGTGCACATGTGTGTCTGGTTTATTTCACTTATGAGTATATGTTCAAGAGGCATCCACTTCAATATAAACACTTCAAGCTTATCATTCTTAATAGCTGAGTAATACTCCATTATATAGAAATAACATCTTTTTCAACCATACCTCATGTGATGGACATCTTGGTGTTTTCTAAGATTTTGCTATCACAAATTGTGCTGCTATAAACATAGGTACACATATATCACTATGATACAATATTTTCAGTTCCTCTGGGAAAATTCCCAGTAGGGGTATAACTGGCTTGAATGGGATTTCTAGTCCTACTCTTTTGAGGAGTCTCCACACTGATCTCCACAATTGTTGTACCATTCTACATTCCCACCAGCAGTGCAGAAGTGTTCCCTTTTCCCCACAACCTCTCCAACATTTGTTGTTGGTTGATTTCCTTATGATAGCCATTCTTTCTGGAGTGAGATGGTATCTCAGTGTTGTTTTATTTGCATTTCACAGATGGCTAGTGATGTGGAACATTTTTTCATATATTTATTTGCTTCTTTAATTTCATCCTCTGAGAAGTGTGTATTCATCTCCGATGCCCATTTCTGAACTGGGTCTTTCAATTTGTGGGCCCTGTTATATCTTAGTACTTTATATATTCAAGAGAGCAGACCTCTGTCTGATTGCTTATTATTTAGGATTTTTTCAAAATTTGTGGGTTGTCTTTTCACTCTGTTGACAATTTCTTTTGACATGCAGAAGCTCCTCAAGAAGAGTAGATCCCAGTTGTTGATTCTTTCCAGTGCTTCCCGTGCGAATATATGTTTGTTCATGAACTCTTTACCTACCCCTATGTCCTCAAGAGTTCCTCCTACTTTCTCTTCCAGGAGATTGAGTGTTTCTGTTTTAATGTTTCTATCTTTAATCCATTTTGACTTTAACTTAGTGCATGGGGATAGAGCTGGTTCAAGTTTTAGTTTTTGGCATGTAGAAAGCCATGTTTTTCAGCACCATTTGTTAAAGGGGCTATATTTCTTCCTGTAAGCTTGTTTGGCCACTTTTTTGAAGATCAGAAGGCTGAGTGTGTTTGTACATGTCTTCGCATATTCTAATCGATTCCATTGATCCTCAGGTCTATTTCATTGCCAATACCATGTTGATTTTATCACAGTGGCTTTGTAGTATAATTTCAAGTCAGGAATTGTGACGCCTCCTGCCTTGTCTTTATTGGCCATGATTGCCTTTGCTGTTCTGGGTCGTTCGTGGTTCCAAATAAATTTTAGGAATGATTTCTCTTTGTCTGGGAGGTATGTTGGTGGCAGTTTGATAGGGATTGCATTAAATCTATACAGTAATTTTGGGAGTATGGACATCTTGCCAATGTTGGTTCTTCCTATCCAGGAGCATGGAATATCTTTCCATTTTCTGAAATCTCTTTTTATGGTTTTGTAATTTTCCATGAAAAGATCTTTGACTTCCTTGGCTAAGTGAATCCCAAGGTATTTCCTTTTCTGCGGTGCTATTGTAAAAGGTATTGTTTCTATTGTTTCACTTTCAGTGTGCTTGTTATCTGTGTAGAGGAATGTATTGACTTTTGAGTACTGGCTTTGTATCCTGCGATGCTACTGAATTTCTGTATCAGTTCTAGTATTTTCTTGGTGGAATTTTCGGGTTCTTCCAAGTAAAGTATCATGTCATCTGCAAATAGTGATAATTTCTATTCTTATACCCTTTATTTCTCCCTCTTTTTTAATGGCTGTTGCTAAGGATTCCAAGACTATGTTGAATAGGAGGGGTGATAGAGGACATCCTTGTCTTATACCTGATTTAAGAGCAAAAGATTTCAGTTTTTCTGAATTTAGGATTATATGAGCTTTTGGGTTGTGATAGATGGCTTTTAACAAGTTAAGGTAGAGTCTATCTATTCCAATTTTCTGTAGGACCTTGAATATGAATGAGTGTTGGACTTTGTGAAAACCTTTCTCTGCATCAATTGCAGTGATCATGTGGTTTTTAGATTTCAGTCTATTAATATAGTGTATTACATTTATAGATTTTCGAATATTGAACCATCCTTGCATCACTTGGATGAATCCTACCTGGTGATGGTGTATGATCTTCTTGATGATTTGCTGTATTCTATTTGCCAGGATTTTGTTGAGTATTTTTGCATCTATGTGTATGAGGGAGATAGGCCTGTAGTTCTCCTTTTTGGTTGTGTCTTTCCCTGGTTTTGGAATCAGTATTATACTTGCCTCCAGAAATGATTTTGGGAGGACTGTTTCCTTTTCAATTTCATTGAAGAGTTTGTCGAGTGTGGGAATTATATCTTCTATGAATTTCTTGTAGAATTCAGCTGTGAATCCATCAGGACCTGGACTTTTCTTTGTCCATAGGCTTTTTATTACGTTTCGTATTTTGTTGGCTGTTATCAGCTTATTGAGAGTTGTTCTATCTTCTTGACTCAGTTTTCATAATTTGTACCTTACGAGGAATCTGTCCATTTCTTCTGTGTCTTCTATTCTGTGAGCATAAAGATTCTCGAAGTAACTATTGATTATTTTCTAAATTTCCACTGGGTCTGTGGTGATTTCACCCTTTTCATTCCTTATCGCTTGTACTTGAATTTTCTCTTGCCTCTTTTTGATGAGGTTGGGAAGAGGCTTATCAACTTTATTTATTTTTTCTAAAAACCAACTTTTTGATTTGTGGCTTCTTTGAACTGCTTTGTTCATCTCAGTTGAATTAATTTTTGCTCTAATCTTTATGATTTCTTCCTGTCTTTGAGCTCTGGGTTTTGTTTGCTTTTCATTTTCTAGATGTCAGAGGTGCAAGATTAGGATGCTAATTTGTTCCCATTCTGTTTTCCTAATGTGTGAGTTCAAAGCTATGACTTTTCCCTCTAAGAAGTGCTTTCATCGCATCCCATTAATTCCAGTAAGTTGTGCTTGAATTTTCATTGAATTGTAGATATTGGTGAATTTCTTGTTTAATTTCTTCCGCAACCCATTGATTCTGCAACCCATTTTGATTCCATGAATTTAGCAGGTTTTTCTGGCTTCTTTTGTCATTTATTTCCAGTTTCATTGCACTGTGATGAGATAATATGCATGAGATAATTTCTATTTTCTTGCATATACTTACACATGACCTCTGGACTAGTATGTGGTCTATTTTGGAAAATGACCCATGTGCAGCTGAAAAAAAAATGTATATTCAGCTGTGGTTGGGTGGAACCCTTTGTATATGTCCAACAGACCCATTTGTTCCAAGCTTTGGTTCAGTTCTGCTACTTCCTTGCTAATTTTTTGTCTGGTTGATCTTTCTTTTTGAGATTAGGGGGTGTTAAGGTCTCCTGTTAAGATTGTGTACTTAGACATTAAGTTTTTCATGTCCCTTAAGATTTGTCTTACATAGTTGTGTGCTCCTGCATTTGGTGCATAGATATTTATCAATGTTACCTCTTCCTCTTGAATTTTTCCCCTGACCAATATATAGTGGTCTTTGTTGTATCGTTTGATCATTCTTGGGTTGGAGTTGAGACTGTATGAGAACAGAATGGCTCCTCCTGCTTTTTTCTGAGGTTCTGGGGCATGTAGTATTGTTTTCCATCCTTTGACTTTGAGCCTATGAATGTCCTTTTGAGTTTAGTGTGTTTCTTGTATACAGCATATTGTTGGATTTTGTTTCCTAATCCACTGTGCCAGTCTATTTCTCTTAATTAGAGAATTGAGTCCGTTTACATTGATGGTTATAATTGAAATGTGCTGACTTATGTTTGTGATGATATTTACCTGGTGTTTTTTCTTCCTTTGTATCCTGTGCTTAATTGTCTGTCCTGTTTAGTGGGTTCCTTCCATTCTCATTCATGAAGTTCGGGTCATTGTAAAAGGTGAAAGATTTATACGATCTGAAGAGAAACCAGAGTATAGTTCAGGTCATTGTGGTCTCTCTCCACAAGTTCTTTCAGCAGCCTTTGAAGGTATGGCTTTGTCATCATGAAATTCTTTAGTTGTTCTTTGTCATGGAAGTATTTCACTTCTCCATCAAACTTGAAAGAAAGTTTTGCAGGGTATAATAGTCTGGGCTGAAATTTGTTTTCGTATAGGACTGGAAGAACTCTGCTCCATGCTCTCCTTGCCTTCATTGTTTGTGTAGAGAAGTTGGCTGTAATTCTAATGGGTTTTCCTTTGAATGTGATCTGCTTCTTCTCTCTAGCAGCTTCCAGTATATTATTCTTGTGTTGGTATTCTGGGATCTTGACTATTATATGTCTCGGTGTGTTTCTACTTGGGTTGGGGTTATTTGACGTTCTGTGTGCTTTGGTGACCTGAATGTTGGATTGTTTCCTCATATTTGGGAAGTTTTCTGCTATCGCTTATCCCCAAATTCTTTTTATGTCATTTGTGTTTACTCCTTCATTCTTGCTGATACCAATTATTCTCACATTGTTCATCCTGGCATCATCTTGCAGGTGATGGATTATTTTTTCCTGTATTCTCGTTGTTTTTAAGAGATCCTTTCTCACCTTTTCACTAGCCACACTGGCATCTTCAAGACCTGAAACTGTTTTCATTTTCACTCAAATCGTTTTGTAGACTAATGATTGAAATTTTTAGTTCTTCTATATCTCTTTGACTGTGTTTCATGTGTTCCATTTCTTTTTTGTATTGCTCATTCAAGGAATCCATCATGTTTCTGATCTCGTCAATTTTTTTATCCATGTCTTCTTTAGAGGTAGTTATTAATTCTTTTTCTGTAGTGTTTCTTCCAAGTTGGGTTTCCTCTGTATATTTCTGGACTTGTTTCTGTATTTCAGATGCTATTATTTCAAAGAATTCTTTTTTGATTTCAGAAATTATTTCTGCTTTGAGTTCCTCATGACTTTTCTGCTGTTGTTTCTTTGCTTCAGATGCTTTTTATTCATACATTTCAGCTGGAGTAGTGATCTCTGCCCTTTTCTGTGTGAGCATAGTTTTTCTACCCAATGTTTCTGGAATTGATTATTTCAGATACTATGTATTCAGATATTTCTTTTTAATTTGGGGAATTACTTCTCATACGATTTCCTCTATACCTTTCTGCTCTTGCTCCTTTGTTGCTGTATCTGTTAATTCATTCCTTACAGCTGAGCCAGTGTCGTCTGCCCTTACTGGTGGACTCGAGGTCTTGGATTGTGTTTTTTCCCTTGTCTTTGCCAATTTGTATAGCACTGACCTTTGCCCTTTGGCATAGAATTTTGGTGCAGGTATAACCTTAGCTTGTTATGAGATTCGGGTGCCACTCTATTAAGTTTGAGATTATCCAGGTATGCCTATCCTGCATCTAGCTTTTGTGTTCATTTCCTTTTTCCTGCTGCTCCTGTGGTTCGTCTCTGTTGGTTCCCTGTTTAGGGGAGCACGAACTGAACTGGGATGCAGAGCAAGTAATGAAAATTCCCACTGTCTTGGCTGGCTTTGGGGCGAGGATCCAGAAAATTGCCGGGGTCAGCCCTCCTGTGTCAGGCAGGTCGCTCTCTGGATGGGCGGGCCTGGGCTTTGGTGGGTCTTCCACACTCACAAAAGGATAGTGTATGATCTTTTTTACCGGGTTGGCTATACTGGGTCAGCCAGCCTGTGCTGGGTCCGGGTCTACAGGCCTGAACCCTAGAAGGCTGGGAAAGGTCCCTGTTGCACAGCGGGCCTGGAGCCCTCACTCACAGGCTGGGCTGCACTGGGTTTCAGGCCTTGGGGTGAGATCGGAGATTGCTGAGAAATGTCCCTCTGCTGTGGCAGGCTTGGAGTTCTCATTCCAGGCCAACCTGCAGTGGGTCTGAGGCCGTGGGGTGGGACCAGCAATTGCTGGGAAATGTTTCCCTGGTGCAGTGAGACTGGTGCTCTCACTGGCCGAGCAGCACTGAGTCTAGGGCCGCGGGCTTGCAGCACAAGGGATCCCTGGGAAATGTCTCTCCAGCTCGGCAGGGCTGGAGTTCTATACTCACTGAACTTTGATGCCCAGGGAGTCAGGGAAATTCTCACTCGCTCAGCGGGCTTTAGGGCAGGGGATCCGGCGAGGTGCTGTTGAGTGGGTCCTGAGGTTTCAGGCTGGTCACTGGCTTGAAGGGCTTCAGGGTGGGGATCCGGGTAGGGCTCGTGGGAAGAAGTCAAAGGCTTGCCCTCAGACTCACCACACACTCACTGATCTGGGAATCCTTGTGAGTCTTGCAAATTCCCACTCACTGGAAGAGCTTGGGGCAGGATCCAGGCAGCCACTGGAGTCAGCTACTGTCTCATGCTGGTCTCTGTGCCTGGGCAGGTGTGGGCGGGATCAAGGAGGGTGGGAGAGTGGGCCACGCTGTCTCAGGCCGGTCTCTGGGGTTGGGCGGGCCTTTGCTGTGATTTTGAACATGGGGATTTTTGTCACGATGTATAGTTTTCATGCAATTTCCATGTAAAAGTGTGTTCCTGCTCTTGGTGGTAGATAAAAAAAGGTAGCCGACTGCAGATCCATGCCAGATGAAATTATCAGCAAGTAGTAGGATTAGGGCAAGGGCATGAGACTTTCAAATCCAGAGCAATTTACACTGAGCCTGGCTTCTGCCTGTGGTGGCAGAGCCTTTGTCCTTTAAGCTCAAACTCCTCCTTGACCATGACTGTCTCAGTGGCTGTCATTTATCCAGTCACTATGGGAATGTAACAGAGGGAGCCCTGAAGTCAAGCTCTCTAGTGGCTGCTCTGAGTGCTGGGTTCAGACAGTCAACCCTCTCCCAGAATGGCTTCTAGCCAAGCACTCTTTCCAGGTAGTATGGTGGGCACCAGACTGGAGTCATTCACCTGATATTGCCTGTCTGGTCATATGAGAACAGAACCTTGCCTTTTCCCTATAGCTCACAGTACCTGCTGGTCTGTTCCATATAATCTTTAATGATGTGAAATTATTATGTGTTTATTAATGACTTATATTTTCTTAGTTTAGACGTCTGCTTATTTGCGTGTTTAAAAATGTAGGTGTTTGCCTTATTGCTGAGTTGTACATTCTGGCGTCTTTTGCATATTATATGTTTAAATACTGTATCAGATGTGTGGTTTACAAATAATTTTGAGGCTATAACTTGTCATATTTTTAATGATATGTTTTGAAGTACAGAAGCTGTGGATTTTTTTGAGTAGCATCTTACTATGTAGCTCAGGCTTGCCTTGAACTCTTAGCAACCCTCCTGCCTCAGCCTTCTAAATACTGGGATAAAATGTGTAGCATGCCCAACCTAGAATTTTTTCATTTTGATTAAGTGTGGTTTATCAAACTTTCCCTTTTTGGATCATATCTTTGGTGTCATATTTAAGAAATCTTTATTTGTAGTCTTGAAGACTTCCATTTTTTAAAAAAGGTCTTATATTTAGTTCATACATTCAGATCTCTAATCCAGTTTGGTTTAATTTTACAAAAGGTATGAGGTAAGAGTTTAAGCTCATCTCTTTATATCTGGGTATCTAGTTTTTCCAGCACCATTTGTCAAAAACTACTGTTTTTTTTTGTTTTTTTTTTTCCCCTATTGAATTGCCTTGGATGCTTTTTGAGAGTCACTTGACTATAAATGTAGGAACTTGGTTTTAGACTCTTCATTCTGTTCTGTCAGGATACATGTTTATTCTTAAGCTAATACTACACTGAACATTTGTCAAGGTGATCAAATCATACATAGTTTCTGAAGAAGAGATCACATGACTCAGAGCCTACATATTTGCTACAGTGGCATATTTTTAGATAAAGTATGTAGCATATTACTTATTTGAGTGGTTGATTACATGTCCAGGATCATCCATTTAGTTCCCTGGGGTTGCAATACTTTCTTCTTTTGAGGCTTTATGACATGCATATTCTTTGCATATGGAATCCTTTCTTTCTAGCTTTTTAATATTCATGTCACTGCATGCTTCTCCTCTTTATCAGTGCTTATCCTGTAGGCTCAAAATTTGTTCTTGATTACTGTTTCCTAGTGACCTTGTGACTTTGAGATGTTATTTTGTTTTTGTAGGCTTTGATATTCTCATCTATTGAGTAAAATATTTGAATTTAATATCATTATTTTTCCACATTCATTCATTAATATTACCCTTGTTGAATATGACGTAAATTAATTTCCTTTAACTGATGAAAGCATTGATCTGATCAACAGAGATTTTAGTGGGCATGTAGGTGAGACAATCATGGAGTTTAGGCAGGTATTGTTGGAGTACATAAGTGTATATGACATATATATGTGTCACTGTGAATGACTGGCAATGTGGGGTAGTTTATGATCATACATACTGTTCTGATTAGAAAGAAGATTGAACAACTTCTATTACAAAGAAACTGCTATTTTATGAAGTTGTCAAGAAGCAAAATGGTCCTTACTAATGAAATCCCTGAAGCTTTGCATATGGCTAATTCTCTACTTGATTGAAACTTGAAAGTATGGGTCTCACTGGGAGGCTCCTTTTAACATTTTCCATTCTTGAGTATTCTTTTTCTTTTGGCATTTCAGCGCTTTTACATTGTTCATAAAATATTTCTAGATAGAGGGGGATGGAAGTCTTTTCCCATAGCCAAAGTTTTCCCAAGTTTCACTTCCCCAAAAAGTCAACTTTTCTTTCTTTTTCAATTGGCACATCTACTGCTTTATATCCACATGGTAAATTGATACATGTTTTAATTTAGTTATTGATTTGGGCCTTTATAAAAATCTGAATGAAATCAGTAGCTAATGTAATCTGTGAAGAATATTTTGCCTGGAAATTTCTAAGCATAATGAAGTAAGAGGTTAAAAAATGTTAGAGTTTAGCATTTTTTTTTTTGGGGGGGGGCGGAATCTTTGAACTGAGTTTAGCATTTTGGATGAAGATACCAAGAAACTGAGATCCAGTGGATCAGTACATGTCTTTAAATAAGATTAAGAAATTATTCTAAATACTGGAAGTTATTGCCATGTCTTCTGAATTTAAGATTAAATGACAATTTTCCCACTGAAATTTTTGGTTTGTTTTTTGGGATTTGGATCTTGTGTGTCCCCTGTACTTAAATTTTTTAAACAAAATTTTATACTTATAAAAGTGTTGCCTTAGCAAGTCCTTTCTAGTATTTTCTGTCATATTTTATTACTAAAAGGGTTCTAGAATAAATTGAAGTTGCTTTGTGAATATAGTTAACTTTTTTTTTATTTTATTGAAGTACAAATATCAATGAGACACTTTTAAGATACCTTGCCAAGATGGATTTGATAAATTAATACATTCTAAACTGTTTTCATAATGTTTTGGTATTGTAGAAGGTGCATACATGATATTATACTTACAGACATTATTGTAGCATATGTCTCTTATGAGTAAATTAGGAGAGTGTAGCTGTTTATGTATCTTATTTTTTATACCTGAATTACATCAAAGATTTGATAATTAATACTTTTTAACTTGTTATTTTCCTAGTGGTTGTCCGTAGTACTAGAAGCCAACATAATATCCTATCCAACCACCATTAGTGCAAATCTTGCCCCTCATAGAATTATGTAGAAGCACAGCGTTATCTATCCCGACTGTACTGTCCATGCACACATATCATGATTCTTCCTTTCTATACCCCTTCCTTTGTCTACACCTGTCAAACATGGGCACTCCATTGTCATTCAACTAATTTAGGTGCCTGAACTCAACGACACAATCCACCATAGTCCAGCATTCCACTATAGTTAACTTTTACATAGAAAAAAAAAAACATTTGTTTTCCCTCTCAAAAAATAGACTGCCTTTTACAAGTATATCCTAGATTATTCAGCTACAGTATATTTTCAGTTTCACTTTGTATGAAGGTGTACTTTTCCTTTGATGGCTAAGGGAATACTGGCAAAAAATTTTTGAATCTAATTTGACATCAAGAATGGATTGAAAATAGTATGAGATTCTTCCCTAAATTCAATCAGTTCCAAAAGGATGGCAATATATTTAGTTGCTGTGGAAGACAAAAAGTGAATTAAACATAAACTTGATAGGGGACTAGACTAATATCTGCCATTAAAGGAGATGAACAGAGAATCATAAATACATGGATGCAGTTTTTCAGCAGCTCTAAACAAGGAAAGATATATGGTATTTTTTAAAAGAGTCATGGCTGGAGGATAATATGAGACTTGGGGCATACTCCCGACTTGGCCAGCTTTCTGCAGAAGCCATGTATGTGAATGGACATATACTAAGATTTCTTCCTCAGATCCCAGTTCTAGGTCAAGCAGAATGGATACTTTTCATTTTTCCTTCTGTCTTAATTACTTTCTTAACACTGCAACACAGTATCTTACACTCACAATTTAAGGAGTAAAGTTTTATTTTGGCTCAGTTTGTAGAGGTGCCACCCAAGGCAAGGCAGCATGACATAGGGGGATCTCAGAGGAGAAACTGCTTGTGGCTTGGTGATGGGACACAGAGAAAGAGTAAAGTGACAAGCAGGAAGAGATAAATGCCTTGCAGGCCACAACCCCAGGGACCAGATCCTACCTTGTTACAACAGTTCTTCCAGAAGTCACCATAATCCAGTCATCTTTCAAAAACTCTACCAATGAGCAACTGAGACTTTGGGGAAACTTTTAGATCTAAACCATGACACATTCTCTTGACTGTCAGTGGAAGTGATTTTGAAAAGCAAGGAAAGAATTGGAAAAAATAATTGTCACTTACACCCAGGCATGGTAGACTAGAGGCTACGGATACACCTTCAAGTCTTAAAAGAGTGTGCATCTGCAAAACTTTTCTTATTTTTCATTTTAGCAAAATTTTTAATGTTTATTTTGGTATTTTCCTCATATTTTTTCTTTTTCTTGTACTAGAAATTGAACTCAGGACCTTGCACTTGCTAGGTAGGGGCTTGTGCCACTGAGCTACCTTCCTAGCTCTCATATTTCTTTATGACATATTTGTGTAACTTATTGACTTCTCAGTTTCTGTCATCATCAGTCCTCCCTCTCTCACTCCTCCATTCTATCAGTATAGCTATCATGTAATTTTGGTTACATTAATATTTAGTGTATATATTATACTCATATAAGTAAATTACCTTTATTCCTTGTACAAGGTTTTGTTTATCTTGCAGTAAACTGGCAAGTTGGTGTTTTTCAGTGTACTTGCCCCTCATTCAAACGTAGACTACTCCACTTTTCTAGAGCTCTTTTTAGTGAAATTTGGACATGTCAACTATTGTGTCACCTTTATCTTTGCAAATAAATCTAAACCTGTTGTCTTCAGTGTCTGATATATAATTTTCATTATGGAATCTCTCTACATTGTTGTCCAAGTATTCCCTTCCTCTTTTAACCGTGTTACATTTCTTTTATCCCATCTTCTGTGCTTTACTCTTTCATGCTTTATTCTTTTGTTTCGGTGGAGCATATCTTTTAGTACCTTCCTTAGAATGTGTGCCTGGAGCTTAATTTGAGATCCTTAAAATATCTAAAAGTATCTTTAATTATACCTTCATGGAGGCTGCTGGTTTGGGCATACAATCATGAATGAGAAACAAATTTTGTTTAGAATTTTGGATGGAATTGGTCTAGTGAATTCTAGTATCTAATAATATTAAGATAGCTAAATTTATTTGGGGTTCTGATTCTTTCCATGTGTCCTTCCTTGATCTCTCATTTCTGTTCAAACCTTGTGAAATCCAACTCCAGTGTTGTCTTGATAATATATGTGCCTTGTCATCTTTCTGTTTCCTTCTTATGTCCTGGGTACTCAGCCCTTTTAACTCAGAAAATCAAATCCTTTTTTTCCTTGAAAGTCTTACTGAATCATTTAATTGGTTTTCTTCTGCTATTTTCTGTCTCTCTTTGTGAAACTTTTTTACTTGGATATTACCCTACTTTTGGAAAAATTTCCTCAGATATCTTTGAAGCTTTCTATTGAGTTTTTTTCTTTCTACAATCACATTCTTAATTTCTAAATTCTCTGGGTGTTCTTTTTTGTCTGTAATAGTCTATTATCTCACCTTTTCAAGTAGTATCTGTTCTTGAGATTTTCCCTGAGAACCCTATTTAAAATTTCATTTCTGACCTTCACCCCATTGTCTGTCTTCTCTGCAGGACATAATCTTCTTAGGGGTAGGTATTTCTTCCTGTTTTTTTCCCCAGTGATGTATTTTTTTTTGAAGAGAATAAAAATGGTAAAAAAAAAAATGAAAACCCCTAGAAATGTTATGGAACTTCACTAAACAAAATAATAGGAATTCAACAGTAGTTGCATAATGTTATATACATATTGCATAATGTTATCTTCAAATTAGTTGTTTATATTATCAGATATAAGCATGTAAAATTGGTTTAAATGTTATAAGAAATTAAAAAGGAGAAGAAAATAATTTAAATATTCAGTGCTCCTTTCAGTAGACTAGTAGAAATCAGCAGTACAGTTATCCAAGCTATCCTGTAGATATACATAAATATGTTTTTCTCTTCCTTCTTTCTTTCTTTTGTCCTTTTCCTCACCCTAGTTGTTCCTTCATTTTGAACAGAATCTCTTGATTTCACAGTATCGGTTGTATCTTTCAGATTTTATTTACTCTTTCAGGTTCTTATAGAAGCTAGATAATATGATGTTTACACATGTGTGTCTAGTTTATTTCACGTATGAGAATGGTCCCTAGTTGTATCCATTTACTTTCAAGGTCAGCGAAGACTCAGGACATAGGAGAACCTGTACTGCAATATTATGAGACTCAGGTGAGCTCCAAATTTTCTGAGCAAGGAGATTGTGGAGCCACAGAGGAAAGAGATTGAAGTTCTATAGTGTGCCTGGGGAGAGTCACATGAAGAGAAAACTTTCTCTCAGGCTCTCACAGAGAGCAATCTGGTCAA